>VZRO01008037.1:0-28251 GCA_013397915.1 Daphoenositta chrysoptera | reverse complement strand
TGTGTGTGCTGGATGTGTGTGTGGTGGGGCTGTGTGTGCTGGATGTGTGTGTGGTGGGGGTGTGTGTGCAGGGTGTGTGTGCTGGGTGTGTGTGCACGATTGTTACCTGCTTGCACCTCAGCCTCATGCTGGGCTCCTCCTGGTTGCTCGCTCCTCTCCATGCAGTCGGGTGGTCACATGGAAGCACCAGAGGCTGCTGGCTTGAAGCAGACCCTGTTGGCAGGATCAGGCCTTAGCCAGCAGCAGTGGCAGCCCCAGCCAGGTGGAGGATGAGCCCTCAGCTGCTTCCCAGCAGGCCGGCTGTGTTTGCCAGGCCCTGCTCTGCTGCCCTGCCGAGGTCCCGGTCACCTGCGGTGCTGTGCAAGGCTTGCCCTGCGGGTGCGTTGCTCCTGGGGCTCGCTGAGGTGTGCCCAGAGTGTGCACGGTGCCTTGCTTTGCCTGGCAGTCTCCCTGCTGTGAGACTGGCATGCAGCAGCTCTGTGGCCAGCCCAGGTGAGCAGCTGGGGAGCTTGTGGGTCAGAAAGCCAACGCTGTGGGCCAGGTCCATCCTGCACACATGGTGAGGTCTGTGTTTTGTGTAGTTTGTGCTGGTGTAGAGGTTAGGGCTCCTGTGTACACATTGTGCCTTGTAATTTATGATGCATAGGGACTTTTTTCTCACCACAATTTTCTAAGCAGTAGCACTATTCAAAATAGAAGAAATAAATTCATTAGGAAGTGCATGGAGGTGTAAAAATAGAGGTTGAGAAGAGGTGGGGAAGGATCCTGGGCTAGGGAGCAGGCAGAGGGTGCTGTTCTTTTCACCTTGTGACAGTGCCCAGCAAGCAGGGAAGGGAAAGAGGGGGCTGTCACCATTCTGGGAATATCAAGTGAGATTTATTTGGGTAGAAAAATAAGCAGCAAGCTCTGATGGAAACAAGAGACTGAGCCAGTAATGGCTGGGAGCTCCAGCTTCAGCCCTGCTGCAGGATGACTCAGTCCTTAGCACAAGAGCAGGGGTAGGAGCCAGGTTCCTACCCCCAGAAGTGGCTGAGCTTTTAGCACATCTGCAGCTGCTGCTCTGTAGCGTAGTAAATTGTTGCTTTGCTGGCAGGGGATGACAGTGCTTACCCCTGCCCCAGCAGCTGAGTGATGCTTCCTGCATCCAAGTCCAGGATAATTGGAAACAGAGCAAAGGTTTGGCTAGCTACTGAGAGCTCGTGGTCTCCCCTTGGCTTGCTCTGTTGGGACGCATTTCTCTCTCCCATGCCCTGCTTATCTAGGGTTAACCTTTTCTGTGTCAGGATACAGGTTTTAGTGGGTCAGACGCTGTCCCTCTGCAGCCCTCGTTGGCCGACTCTGTCTCCTACGAAGTACTTCATAACCTCTTTCTTACAAAGAGGTTATCCTCATTTTCCCCTGTCACAAAGACATGAACAGCGGTGATTCAAATTATGGCCCAGGCAACGCCGACTCTGTGAAGTTCCTGCCATATTGTCCTGCTCTGTGGTCTCACACTGGGAAGCAGCAGGAGGCACAAGTGCTTGCTTGGGAAGCTTGTTCCCGTGCCCCAAGCTTCCAGCTCTGCATGCTTAAAAATAGGGTTTAAATCCTCTTCTGGGTACAAGAACTGCAAGAATTTCATAGAGCTTTTTAAACGGGGAGGGGGAGGCTATTTGAGACCTGGAGTCAGGGTGGGACACAAAAAAATCCTCTGCACCTGCTGCAGTCATCATCTGATTTGCTGGTGGGGTGCGACGGGTGCCTGATTGCCTGACAGGTGCCATGGATTTTCCTTGCTCCTGGCGTGTGCAGTCAGCAATTTGAAATGAAACGTGCTGTGCCAGGCAGAAATCCTCACAGCTGGAAGATGGAGTTCAGGCAAGGGGTAGTTATTCTTCCCCTCCTTGTGCAAGGACTTCGCTGGTTGCTGGCTGTACCAACTCAGGATAAGTAGCTAATTAAGGTTGGGCTTCATATCTGTATAATATTCCTCTGCAAATAAAGCCTTGTAGCCTGTGTGAAGCTGTTCATGTGGATCTGAGCTATGCAAAGCAGTAACTAGATTTCACAAAGCTGCAGGAGCAGGTAAGTGATGTTTCCCTTCTCTGTATGGAGAGAGGGCGTGAGCAGCCCTGGACTGGCAGAGGCAGGGTTGGATGCCAGCTCTCTTGGCTCAGCTCTAACTGGGTGGGTTTGGGAATATTTTGAAGAGACTTCATGGAGAGATTAATCCCTGAATTTAGTGACTGTGGGTTTTCAGGACTCTGCATAACCTGACAGACAAGGATCTGCAGTGGCTCTTGCATTCCATGGGCTCATGGATGCAAGCTGTGGACCAGAGCACCTTTCAGAGAGCAAGTGTGGGTGGAAGGCAGGAGTGCTGGTCAGCCATGTCCCTTACAGTCCTCGTGTGGAAGAAGGGTCCTGCGCCCACCCCAGTGATGGCACATCAGCAGGGAAGCAGGCAGATTCAGCATGAGTGAAGGTGAAGATGGGAAATGACTAAGGAAAAGACATTTCTAGAGTGAAGCATGGGAGGAGGGGAAGGATGCTTTGCAGGTCCTCTCCTGCTGCCAGATCACTCTTGCTTCACTGAGAATGGGAAAAGGGAGGCCAGCTAACACAGGCTGCCCTGGGGAGGGGGGCTGGCTGTGCAGGGCTCCATCCCAGTGAGCCTTCTTGGTAAGCCTTTCCCAGGCAGGAGAGGCCACAGTGGTGCTCCTCAGCTGCTCTAGGGTGCTTCCCTCTCTCTTCCAGGCTCTCCATCAGCTGTATTATGACCCAAACATCGAGAACAAGAACTTGGCTCAGAAATGGCTGATGCAGGCACAGGTGTCCCCTCAGGCATGGCACTTCAGCTGGCTGCTTCTCCACATGGACAAGGTGCCTGAGATCCAGTACTTTGGCGCCAGCGCTCTCCACATTAAAATCTCCCGTTACTGGAACGACATCCCGGCTGACCAGTATGAGAGCCTCAAGTCGCAGCTCTTCACCCACATCACGCGCTTTGCCAGCGGCTCCAAGATCGTGCTGACCCGGCTGTGCGTGGCGCTGGCCTCCCTGGCGCTCAGCATGATGCCGGAGGCCTGGCCCTGCGCCGTGGCAGACATGGTGCGCATGTTCCAGGCCGAGGACTCCAACGTGGACGGGCGGGCGCGGTGCCTGGCGCTGCTGGAGCTGCTGACGGTGCTGCCCGAGGAGTTTCAGACCAGCCGCCTTCCGCAGTACCGCAAGGGCCAGGTGCGCAGCGTCCTGGCGCAGGAGTGCGGCTCCGTCTTCCCTTTGCTGGAGCAGCTGCTGCAGCAGCAGGACTCCCCGGGTTTCATCAAGCAGAAGGTGCTGAAGTGCTTCTCCAGCTGGGTTCAGCTGGAGATCCCACTGATGGACTGCGAGAACCTCATCCAGGCAGCTTTCACCTCTCTGCAGGACCCAGAGCTCTTCGACACAGCAGTGGAGGCTGTGGTCAATGCCATTTCCCAGCCTGATGCCCAGAGGTAAGGGCAGCCTCTCCTGTGTGCTGCAGGCTGGTGCTCCTGGACATTAGTGGGGAAACAGGGTGGGAAGGAAAAATCTCAGGCATTTTTCTAGCTATCGTTGGCCCTGAAGGTAATGATGACAGGGTTTGGAAGTTGGAGATGATCAAAAGCGGTTGGAGGCTGTTAGTTTCTCATGGTTGTTCCTGGAAGGCTTTGCACTGTGGTTGACTTGAAGGGACCACGTAGTCTTGGGCAGCTGCAGCCCATGTCCCCCGTGGCCTCTCAAGCAGACAAGGATGCGTGATTGCGGCTCCTGGTGTCAGATCCTGCAGCAGCCAACCAAAGGGCAGCTGCCCCACTCCTGCCAGCAGTTCAGAGACCTTCCCCTGCCTTGGGCTGCTGGTCCAGCCAAGGAGTTGATTCAATGCAGAGATAATAAAACCAGGTCTGTCATTTTTTTCCCTCCTCCTGGCTCCGACAGCTTGTGCCAGCCAAGGACTCATCCTTTGTGTGTGGCCATGGCTGCCCCTGGAGCAGCTGAGCTGGGAGCTGGAGCAGGTCCTGCTGGGGCTGCGCTGTGGGGCTCCGAGCTTGTCTGCTTGGCTGCATTGCCTGAGCTGCTGTCAGCTCTCGGGACCAGTGCCTGCAGAAGGGACAGTACATCTCTGGTTCCCGTGGCCACGTCTCTTCCTGGCTGCTTAGCAACCTTCCCCCAAAGAGGAGGGTTTCCTTGAAGGCTGGGCTGAGCTGCTGCCACTGTGCATTCCTGTGTATCGCTGCACATCGTGCGGGCTCCGACCCTCTGCAACGGTGGGAATGATGCTGCCACTGCAGTTGAGAGCCCTGGTCCTCCCCTTGGTTAAGGACAGGGGCAGCCTGCACGTTCCCCAGCCCTAGGGCAGCCTGGGGCTGTCCTTTTCAATGGCAAGGAGTTGCATCTAGGGACTGCAAATCCAGGTGCACAAAGGGACCCATCAGGATTTTAATGTGTTGCTGGATGGGGGGAGCGGTTGCCTCATCTGTTAGTGTTTAGAAGGTGACCACGAGCTGTTTTCTCTTGTGCCTGGCAAAGGCTGTGGACCAGCCCAAACCCTTGTAGCACGCCTGGGGCAGAAAGTGAGAAGGTGTGAGAAGGTGTGAGAAGGTCACCTGCTGTTCTGAAATGTTGGACTCTGTCTTCCTGCTTTCTATTTCCCTTGAGTCTCAGAAGTCCCTTGGCCGTGATTCCATACGTGTGTGCAGGAGCCTGGCCCTGCAGTGCTGCTCTTTGATCGCATTAAAAGACTGAGTTTTCTGTTGAGCATTCAAATTGGATTGTGGTGAGAAGTGTGACTGACAGTGGGGTTTCCTCTCTGCTTCTGTGCTGACCCTGCCATGCAGTTTTTGGCCCCATTCAGACCTGCCATGCTGGCTGCTCCCTTTCAGAATCTTCAGGACTTACTTACCATCCTTCTTCCTAGAGACATCATCAGCCATGCAGAGCACCCGCCTGTCTGTAGGCGTGTGGGCAGTGGCCAGGACAGGGCAGGCAGCTGGCCTGAAAGGCTGCCCAGTGTGTGAGCCTGGTGCAGCTCCTGCCCCGGGGTGTGGGGACAGTGGTGGCATTGTCACAGGGATGCCCTGCCAGGCGGCGTGTGGTGTCGGCTGCTTCCCAGCCCTGGTGGGCGCTCTTCTCCCCTTTGTTTTTTGTGTCCACTATGCTGTGTTCTTCCTCCTGCTTTCAGTAATGCCAGCTGTCTGTCGCTCAGCCAAAGTGGATCTAGCTCTTTCCCAGAGCCCCCAGGGAGTCTCCTGACCTTTCTGTCTCTTATCTTGATAGTCTGGGAGATTCCTGCTGCTTTTCAGCTGCTCTCTTCCTCCATGGTCTCTTGCCTTTGTTTCCACAGGGCCCTTGGCTGCAGGCTCAGAGCATTCTTGGCACTGGGCTGCTGGCCTGGTCCTCTCCAGAGCTTATTAGGGCATTGCTCCGTGAGAGAGTTAGTCTTGGGGCTCACCACTTTGCCATGGGTTCCCTTAGTGCTTTGGACCCTGTGTCCTTCCCCCTCGCTCCCTCCCAGCTGTCTTCACTGACGTTGCTGCAGAGGTGATCATGCAGATGTGCTTCTGCCACCAGCAGAAGGCTCAGTGGCTCCTCAACTTGGCTTCTGACTTTGAGGGTTAGATAGCTTGTGGGTCATCTTCCCAGGGGAGCACCACCTTGCCAGGCAGCTCTCCTGCTACACCACCTGTGTCCAGGTGGAGAAAGGCAGGTGTGACCTCCTGGGTAAGGACCATGTGGCCCTGGTGCTGCCTCACTCTTGGGTAAGTCACTTGTGCTGGGAGCTCTCATTTCCCTGCTTGTGAGGAAGAGCGGGTGGTTTCCTGCCTCTGAGGTGTTACTAGAGATGATGCACCAGAGATGTGTAGGTGCAAAGTGTTTGATCTCTATACCTGCCAGGTGGGTGGGAGCCCTGTGCACCCAGAGAAGGGGGTATTCCAGGTGTTGTTGGAGTCTTGATGCTGCTCCTCTGTTAGGACATGGCATTCCTGAGAAGAAACCTTGGAGGCTGGGCCAGGAGCTGGCACTGGAGCATCTCTGAGCACACCTCTGCTCCTGAAGGTGGTGGGAGGCTCCTGAGTTGCAGAAGGGGAGGAATGGAGATACTGTTGCATCTCATTTGCAGAGGAGAGGCTTGGGCTGTATTTTCCATCTCATTTGAGGATTATCCCCTCAGCTAAGTGGGTCAGAGACCTTGGCAGCACGTGCTGCAGGGGGAGAGCTGGCGTGTGGCACTTGGCCATGCTCCTGTAGTGCAGTGGGTAGCGTTGGAGTGGGGTAGGGACCTCCATGTGGTTTGTGCCCATGGTGGGAGTTATGGAGTGTGGATGTTGGACAGTGAGTCTCCTCTCTGAAAGCAGCTGGGTGTTGCTGCTGGTGGGGCTGGCAGGATTGCAGGTGTCCGTATGGGATTGCCTAGTGTACAGCCCATCTCCTTCTGGTCTTGGCACCTGGTGCTGAATTTTTGAAGAGGAATTTCACTTGAGGAGTTTTCCAAGAGCTTCACTAGAAACAGATTTTTAATAGAATTGGGTTATTAGCTCATCAAGATGTGGTTCAGATTTTAGATTAGGAGGGATGAGATTGTCCCATATGCCCATATCTCCCCTCTACAGGTTGTCCCCCACACTGGTGCAGAAGGAGGTGCTGGTGGTCCCACAGAGGGAGCTGCAAATGCTGCAGTTCAGTGCGCTTTGAGAAGGGACCAGATAAACTCATAAAAACAAAATTTGTTCAGCTCCTTAATACCAGGATAGCAAATCTTGCTCAGGAAGGCTAAGACAAATCCCTGCAGGGAACTATGTGGGCAAGAGTCACTATGTGGCTGCCATGTTCATATGCTCTTTCACAGGCATTCACAGTTTTTGGCTGCTGGAAACAAGCTGGGCATCCAGGGGCTCACCTGAGCTAGGATGCTTTTGTCTTCTGCCTGACAGTGGTGTGGGGGGTGGGAAGTGATGGCTGGCAGCAGGGCCAGCAAGTGCAGTGTCTACCTCCTGGGGCAAGCTCTGCACCTCGTCAGGGATGCGGCATCAGTTGGTCCCTTGGGCTGGAAAGTAGCACTGACCATGTGGAGTGACCTGGAGCTCCATGTTCCTGGATATGGAACAGGGCAGCTCAGCTCTGGCTGACTTGACTGTGAGTCTTGGGTGACTGGTTAAACAACTCATCTAGAGCAAGCATTTCTCTCCTGGCTGGGGACCCTTGCATCCACAGAGCAAGATGGTGCTCAGGAGACACAGTTCACCCAACATTTTCTAGAAGTCTTCAATAACATGGGATTGCAGCATGGAATCAAATCCAGGTGGTTATCTCTGTTGGCTATGCAGGGGTTCCAGAGGATCAGTTCAGGTCCTGGCACCTGCACTGGGAGTATTTCAAGGTAACCAGCAGAAGCAGGATCCTTGTTATAAAAGGTCATAAAATCCGTAAAGCCATAAAAACATCTCTGGGGTAAAGTGAACCTAGTGCTGTGGAGGAAGGATGGCTTTGCCTTACACTGGAGGAGTGGAAGGTTACCTGTGCCTTTTTGTCTGAACACTGCCCTGGCTCCCTTGGGCCTGCCCTCCATGCAGCATTGGTTCCCAGGGAGAGAAGGTGTTAAGTTTCCGAATTCTCCATCATCACATTGCCCTCATGCTGCCACATGCATCACTCACAGAGGCTTGAAAATGGTTTATGCAAAAATAAACCCTTTGCTGTGTGATTTTCTCTGGGGGAGAGGGCATGGGGAGGGTGACCCCCAGCAATACAGAGGGAATGCTGGGATGACCACTGGGATTGTAGACATCTTGTTTCCTCTGTCTTCTCTTGCTGACCCAGAGAGAAAGCTGCCACCACCAGCACAACTCTGTCCCTGCCCTGGTGGCACCAGTGGCTTTGTTCTGTCCTATATCATCCATAGCAAAAGCCACCCTGCCACTCAGGGGTGGATGTGGCTGTCCTGGTGTCAGCACTCACATCTCTTCCCCAGGATGGGCACAGGAGAGCTGGCATCCTGTGTGCCTCCCACTCCGGGCATCCTTAGCCCCGCACCTGCGTGTGGGGGGCGGGCAGAGAGCGCAGGCTGCGGCTGCAGATAACACGCCTGGGCGGGCAGGGAAATGGCAGGGAAAAGGCAGGCTGCTCATCAGCCTCCAGCACGGCCTCTCTCCGGGGGCCCTGGGCTGCCTTTCACCTTGGCTGCCTCTCTCTCGTTGCCTTGGTTACCATCCCTTACAGGCAGCGGAGGGGAGGCTGATGTGCGGGATGGGATGTGGGAGAGCTGTGCCGCACTGGGCTGCGGCAGCCTGGGAAGCTGGGGGCCAAGGGATGTGCCAGGGGGCCACCATTCCTGTGTGGGAGTCCCCAGCCGTGGCTGCCCAGCTCATCCCAGACACGGCGCACAGTCTGGATGCGCCCAAGCTGGAGAGTCGCGTGGTTTCCCACTGGCAGCTTGGACTGCCTCTGGGAGCGTGGTGGGAAGAGCCCACAGGTCTGCCCTCGCTGCTGTTCCGCTCCACATCGATGCTGCTGTGCGCAGGCACAGCTCACTCAGAGCTGCTTGTGGCAGTGGCAAGTTGGGGGTGCTGGCAGCCCTGCTGGCAGGTGTGGGTGGGCAGAGGCAGGGGCCCACCCAAACCTGTGCAGTGCGGGATTTGCACAGAGCTTGGTGTCACTGGCTCAGCACTTCTCTTCACTTGCAGAGGCTCTGTTGCAGCAGTGCTCAGGGGCTGCAGCCTTTGTCCTAAAGCCACAGGCTGCAGGGAGAGTTCATGTAAGCAGTGAGGGCTCCTGCACGCATCCCATTGCACAAAGCAGCCTTCAAGTAGGCAAAGCTGGGCAGGAGCCCTGGGAGAGCATCGGGAGGGATGGATGGCATGGCAGCCCATGCCAGGGAGGTGATGCCTGGCACTGATTCAGGCTGTGCTTGCAGGTATGTGAACACCCTCCTCAAGCTCATCCCGCCCGTGCTGGGGCTCCAAGAGCAGCTGCGCCAGGCGGTCCAGAGCGGGGACATGGAGACGTCGCATGGAATCTGCCGCATCGCTGTGGCCTTGGGGGAGAACCATTCCCGGTGAGTGCTGGGGATGGTCCCCAGGAGAGGGAGTGAGCTTGGAGCAGCCTGCTGTTCCACACATGCTGCTTTGTCCAGGGCCTATCCTGCACCCAGTGACATGTGTCAGGGCAGAGGAGTTGGGCTCACAGCAGAGGTGCCCCTCTGACCGTGCCCTCTGCTTCCCAGGGCCCTCCTGGACCAGGTGGAGCACTGGCAGAGTTTCTTGGCCCTGGTCAACATGATCATGTTCTGCACTGGCATCCCTGGACACTACCCCGTCAACGAAACCACCAGCTCCTTGACGCTCACCTTCTGGTACACGCTGCAGGTCAGTGGCCATTGTGGGCAGCCTGACTGGGCTCTGCCCTCCAGGCATGGCCAGGGGCACCCGTGCATGGGGACTGGGGTCTGGCCTGGATTTAATATGCCCCAGGGATTTACGATGTCCCCACTCCTTGCCCTGCACTTGCAGCTGGGGCAGGGCACATACCTAGGAAATGCTGGCCCTGTGGCTGGCTTTTTCTACCACCAGTCTTCCTTAGAAGTCTGAGCCATCCTTTAAGGGCCTCATTAACAAACTAATTAAAACTTCATGTTAATTTTTTTCTTCCCAGCAGCAGACCTGGTTGTTTAGCTCCTTGCTGCGTGCCCGCAGCAGGCAAGAACGAGAGCATGGCTCTAGTGGCTGCCCAGTGTGGGGTCCCTCTCCCAGGGTCAGTGTTCCCTGGATTGGCAGAGCAGCCCTGCCATGCTGTGCTCTATTTTTAGCTCCTGTTCATCTCTCAGCTCCAATCCTCACAATCTAATGTGGCGTGGCTGAGTGTGGGCAGGGCAGGGGGCAAAGTCAGTGCCATGCCGCAGCTCCTCTGCTGAGTGAGGCCAGGCTGAGGCTCCCACCACCTCTTGCTGCTTCTCCAGATGGGTCTCAGATTGCAGGCACAGGCAGGAGAGCACAGTGCTCAGGCAGCTCTCTCACAGCAGTCTGAGGCACGCATACTACTGGTGCAGGTGTGCTCCCGAGGACAGGACATGGCAGGACACTGCCATCCCCTGTAACACTGCTGTCCAAGGGTCAGCCAAGCTTCTGGGGCTTCTGGCATCTTGCCTCCGGATAATGCTGCCACTGCAGAAAGGCACAGCATCAGGTGGATCTCAGGGAGCTGAAAATGCAGCCTCCAAGGTGTGACAGGTCCCACCAGCCCTGGGAGATGTGCCTGAGTCCCCTATGCAGCACATTAGCTCTGTTTTCTTTTCCCTGCAACACCTGATGTATTTATTCCTCCTCCTGCCTCCAGGACGATATCCTCTCCTTTGAGCCAGACAAGCAGGCAGTGTACCAGCAGGTCTACAGGCCTGTCTACTTCCAGCTGGTGGACGTGCTGCTGCACAAAGCCCAGTTCCCCTCCGACGAGGAGTACGGCTTTTGGTCTTCGGATGAGAAGGAGCAGTTTCGGATATACAGGTACAAGGGGGAGGTTTGGATTTGCTTGTAAGGTGGGTGAGGATGCAGGGGCAGCATTCTGCCACCCTGGAGACTGAGTGGTGTAAGATGAGCCAAGGAGGGACACAGAGGAGATTCCTTCCATCAAGAGCTATTTTGGCTGTGGTGGTAATGTGAAAATGAGCTGGTGTTTTGGCACAGCACCAGTTACCCTGCCCAAGAGGCCATGGGATCACTCTGTTGTTTGGGGCAGTGTGCTTGTATGAGCAGCGCCTGTGCCCTACTTGGCAGCAGGAGGGAATCTGATGTGTCCACACGTGGAGCTCTCTGCATGGGATGGGGACAGCATTTGGAGACACCCATGTTCTCTGCAGGGTGGACATCTCTGACACGCTGATGTATGTGTATGAGATGTTGGGCGCTGAGCTCCTGAGCAGCCTCTATGACAAACTGGGACGTCTCCTGACCAACACGGAGCAGCCGTCCACGTGGCAGGTGAGCAAGGGGACCCAGGTGCCAGGCTGATGGCTGCCAGCCCGTGGGGACCTGTTCTCACCATGGGGCATTGAAAGCAAAGGGACACGACAGAGGTGAGGAGCATGAGCACCTTGCCAGCATACAGGCTCTCTGGGGTCTGCTGTGGAGAGGAGTAGGTCTTCTGCCTCACTATCCTTAGTGCTGCCCGGGGATCAGCCTCTTCATCTACTGTGGGGGTGCTGAGCTGGTGCCTGGAGCTGGGGCTGGGTTGGGCATCGGGGGTCAGTGCGTGGCTCTGACAGTGCCTCTCCCACCCTGGCAGCACACGGAGGCCTTGCTCTATGGCTTCCAGTCCATTGCTGAGACCATCGACGTGAACTACTCCGATGTGGTGCCGGGACTGATCGGCCTCATTCCCCGGATCAGCATCAGCAACGTGCAGCTTGCTGACACCGTCATGTTCACTATCGGTGAGCAGGCTGGGTGGGGAGGGAAAGCCCCCCTGAGAGCACACCTGCCCAGCAATAGCAGTGGGGAAAAGCCCAGCTGGGCATCGCAGAATGCAGAGAGCAAGAACCTGTGGTGCAGTCCTGCAGTCTGATCCCGTCTGTGTATGCAGGGTCCCTGTCTGAGTGGCTGGCTGATCACCCTGTCATGATTAACAACGTGTTGCCACTGGTGCTCCAAGCCTTGGGCAACCCTGAGCTCTCCATCTCCAGTGTCTCCACCCTGAAGAAGATCTGCCGGGAGTGCAAGTACGACCTGCCGCCTTATGCTGCCAACATTGTTGCTGTGTCACAGGTAGGAGCTGGATGCAAGTGAACATGTGGTGGTGACCTGGGATGTGCTCTGTGCACACTCTTTCCTTTGCAAGGATCAGGGCAGGGGCACACAAAGAAGCAGCTCAGGGCAGCTTGCTTGGCGCAGGAGATTTCTGTTTTATTTGTAGGCCAATAAACCCACGTGGCAGGCCCCGTGTCCTGCTGTGAATGCAGAAATGGCAGCCAGTGACAGACACGACTGCCAAGGGGCCTGCTGGGGTTGCACTTGGGTGGGTGTCTGTCCTTTCCCCAGGGTTTTGTTTGCCTGTTGGGAGCAGCATCCTGCCAGCTGTGCACTTGCCACGCTGCTAATGCCACTGCTGGGCATCTTGGGGGCAAGCACTCTGGTGGTCAAGCCTCTCCTTGAAGACTGAGTTGATCCTTGCAGCGCTGGGGCAGCTTGTCCCATGCTCCTTCTTGGCTTTCAAGATTTGGGGCAGATGGGGCTCAGAGTCCTGAGGCACTAGGAGAAGGGCTGCACGTGGGCAAGCTGCCAGGATGTGCATGGGAGCAGAGAGGTGAAGGGCTCTAAAAGCAGAGATTTTTAGAGCCTGGGGAACACTGTCACTGGAATAAGGAAACTCTGGCTGAGGTTGACTCCTTGAGCCATCCTGCTGCAGAGTCTGTGTGAGCCAGGAGCTCCCCTTGCTGGGTGGCTGAGTGGGCTGGCTTGGGGAGAAGAATTTTTGTCCTTGCCTTTGGCAGGTTGTGGGGAGCACACGATGTTTATCTGTGCCCACACTCGTGTTGGTTGTCTTGACCTGTGTCAGTCCTACCTCCTGTTGTCAATCCTGCCTCCTGGAAGGGAAGGTCTTTCTGCAGCACTCACCCTCCTTTTTTTTCTCTCCTTTTCCCTTTGGCAGGAGGTGTTGATGAAGCAGATTCACAAGGTAAGAGAGGCTGACTCACACCTCTGCTGGTTCTCCTTGCCCCCCATGCCCCCTTAGTCATGCTCAGCTGAAGACACAAGGCTGTCCCCAGAGGAGAGCTGAGCACTGCATCCATGGTGTGCAGGGCCAGGAGAACCTGCTGGCTGCCTCTCACTGTGCTGCTGGGCTTCACTTCACCCACACAGGCTGGGGTTGTGCTGGGAGGGTATGTCCCCTAGAGAGGGAGGAGGAGGAGGCTTATCTCTAGCAGTTCCCAGACTCTCCAAACCCAAGGACACCAAGATGACAGGCATGTTTTCAAGAGGAAAAAGAAGGGAGATAAGTGTAGGAACTGAGCCCCAGCCCTGCCTGTGACTAGGACAGGCTGGCTGAGACAGGCTGTGCAAAGGCTGATGTGTCAAGGTAGGGTAAGTGATGCCAGCATGGAGATCTCTGGACACCAACTGGTCTTTCCTTGGCAGGTGCTGGGAAGAGGCCAGGTGTGCTGAAGCCAGAGCTCCTGTTCCCTGGGAACAGAAGCTGTTAGGGAGCTGTTCCCCTCTCCTGCGGTGAGATGCACCTAGAGGGACCCAGATAGAGAAGCTCAGGAGCTGCAGCACACCCGGCTGGGACCCTGGCAGCTGTCAGAGCATGGGCTGTGGGCCAGGCAGTGACCTGCCCTGTTGTGTCTTCTCTGTCCCAGACAAGCCAGTGCATGTGGCTGATGCAGGCTCTTGGTTTCCTGCTTTCTGCACTGCAAGTGGAGGAGATCCTGAAGAACCTGCACTCCCTGATCACCCCCTATATCCAGCAGCTGGAAAAGCTGGCTGACGAAACGGTGAGTGCCTGTGTGCTGCCTCCATCCAGAAGTGGCTTCTCCAGCTGGCTGAAGCCCTGGGGCTGCTGTGCTGAAGCAGCACTCTTAAGCATGGGCTCAAGGGAAAGTGCAGTGCAGGAAACCCCTCTCTGGCACTTTGCCTCTGCAGTTCTGGTTCCTCAGCATCCCAAAGACATGACTATGATTGAGTAGTGCAGTCTTTGTCATACTTTGGCTTTCTTTTCCCTGGCAGCCCAATCCCTCCAACAGGCTGGCCATCATCCACATCCTGGGCCTGCTTTCCAACCTCTTCACCACCCTAGACATCAGCCACCACGATGACGACCATGAAAGCACCGAGGTCAAAAAACTGCCAGTGCAGCAAGGACCCAACCCAGTGAGTAGAGCAATAGCTCTGTGTTCTCTGCCACAGCCTGGCCAAAGCCTCACTACTCACTGCAGGAAAAGGGGGTTAATGGGGAATGCAGCATGTGCCAGCAAGAGGGTAGTGCTAGTGTATTCCAGCTAAAATAGCTGCTTCAGCTCCTCCACCACCCCTGAGGTGGACAGAGGTGACTTGCCTCTTGGATGCCTCTTGGCTAGGTGCTGCTCTGGAGGATGGCCTGGGTGCTGCCTGCCAACTGTGAGCTGTGCCAGGCTGCTTCAGAAAAAAGCTGTCCAGCTTTGGAGAGGGGAGGTGTTGCCTGAAGGTTTGGGTCCAGACCATGCTTAGTCTTGAATCTCCCCTTCCCCGTGCCATGGGGGCCATTTCTCTTCAGTGTCTTTTGTTCCTTACAGGTGGTGGTGGTTCTGCAGCAAGTCTTCCAGCTCATACAGAAGGTTCTCAGCAAGTGGCTGAATGATGCCCAGGTGGTGGAGGTAACCAGGCTTCACCTGTATACTGCCTGCAGCTCTGCCTGTCCTTGCTGACCTGAGCTGGGGAAGCAAAGGACAGACTCTGGGTGATGGCCTGTGAGAGGGATGTCTTGCTGGGTTATCTGGACCAGTGCTGCTTGCTGTCACCAGCAGCATCAAGTCATTCTTGTCTGTCTTGTGCCTCCATCAGCTCTGCTTCTCTCCAGTAACCGAGGCCCTGCCATGAGCAGGGAGATGGGGTCTACCCAACCTGTGTTCCCTAAGAGAACAGCTCTCAGGTTCTGACCTGGACCTGTATCTGGTGTTTGTCCAGTTTGCTCAGTCCAGTAATGCCCATGTGCAACATCCCTCCAGCCATTTCTCCCCTGCCCTTGGGGAGCCTTCCTGCTGTGGTGGGAAGGGTGTTTCCTGGTCACTGGGAGCATCCTGTGCTGCAGAGCAGGCCATGAGTACCAGAGCAGGTCTGAGCCCTCTGCCTGGCTGGTCCCTGTCCCCATTGCCAGCTCTTTCCTCCCCTGGGACCCATCCATTAAGCGCTGGGAGAGGTCTCCTGATGCCCATTGCTCATGCAGTCTCTCTTTTCCCACAGTCTGTCTGTGCCATATTTGAGAAGTCTGTGAAGACCCTCCTGGATGATTTTGCCCCCATGGTACCTCAGCTGTGTGAGATGCTGGGGCAGATGTACAGCACCATACCCCAGGTCTCTGCCATTGAACTCACCCGGCAGGTACGGAACTGTGCTTGGGAGGCTGGGGATGTGCAGGGCCAGCCAAAGCTTCAATCCTTCTCTCTCTTTTGCAGCTGGTTCACATCTTTGCCCATGAGCCTGCCCACTTCCCTCCCATCAAGGCCCTCTTCTTGCTCGTTACCTCAGTCACACTGACCCTGTTCCAGCAAGGTACGTAGGATTAGCCCGTCTTCGCGCTGGGGCTGTTGTCAGGCTTTTGCATGCATGGAGTCTGGAGGCGTCTTACCAGGAATGGCTGTTTTCACTCCTAGCTAAGCTAATTGGGGCCATCTCTGTTTCTTGGATTCATCCCAACCCTTGGAAGGTGGGTACCTTCCCTGCAGGCAACAGAAGCAGGAAGCCCCTGGGTGCTCTGGGCCTCTGTACTATTACAACAGCCCAGGCTGGGTATCATGTGCTGCAGTGGTCAAGCTGGAACTGCAGTCCAGCTTGGCAGGGAGGCTATGCCCACAGGGAGATCCCAGGGCTTCGCCAGGGACCAGCACTGCTTGTAGTGGCCTGAAATCAAGCCCTCGTATGAGCAGGAGAATGTGTGTGTGAACAGCTGGGAAATCACTTTTTCAGAGTCACTGGTGGCCACCGAGTCCCTGCTGTGATGCTGAGGATGCTGGTGTTCTCGTGCAGGGCAGGGGCCCCTCTTTGGCTAACTGCCCACCCTGCAGAAAGCAAATGGGGTTAGAACAGGCTCCTTTGCACCATGGCTCCCCTCAGCATCTTGGTGACTTGCCCTGTGACAGGGACTAATGTACATTGAAGCTGCTGGCTCTGGTCCTTCAGCATTACCACATGCAGCCCCCAAGGGGTCTTATCCTTTGCTCACAGCTGGGTGCCAGGTAGGGTGATGCTGTCCCCCAGTCAAGGCTCAGAGCTCTCTAGAGAGGTGGGGGGAGACACGAGGAGCCCTGTTTCATCATCACGCCACGGTCCGAGCAAATCCCACTGTGCTGAGGTGTCACTGGGGTCAGTGACAAGCGAGCCAGGCTTCCTCGGATATCAGGTCCCCGCTCGTGCCAGTGGCGTGTGGATGTGTCTGTGCTGGAACCCTTTTGCCTCGGTGCTGGGGACGGGGCGATGCCTCCGGGCAGCAGCAGCAACGTCTGCAGGAGGAAAGGGGAGGGGACAGAGCCCGAGCTGTGCCAACACTGGGACGCGAGCTTTGCTCAGGCAAGCGGCTGTTCAGCTCGGTGTGTGCCCAGGACTGTCCCCTTGGGTGGGGGGCCAGCTCTGAGCAGGGCAAACTCCTCCTGCTGAGCCCACGTGTGGCAGGAGAACGGGGGGGATGCTTGAGCCTGCAAGGGCCAAGACGCGAGTGTGCACAGTCAGATGCCAAGGTAGGGCGAGTGGTGCTGGCACAGAGACCTCTGGGCACTGAACTGCTCTCTCCCATGAGGATGCTGGAGACCTCCAGGAGGGTCCTGGACTCACCATCCTGGAGAGCATCTGGGAATGGGGTGCGAGGGTGTCTGTGCCAGGGTCTCCTGAGCAGCTGATGCTGGTGACAAGCATGTGCACGCCTGAGCCCAGCCAGGCCTGTCAAGCATTTGCTGAGGTGTTGTCGTTCACTTGCAGTTACCTTCCAGGACCAAACAGTGCTCTGAAGACACCTGCTCAGTCCCCACAATGCAAAAGCTATAATTCTCCTTGTGGAGATGGTGCCCAGCTAGCCCCTGCTCCTCCTTCTCTTCCTCCCCAAGGACATGAAGATCTCCTCCTTGGCTCTGCAGCACCCAGGTGCTAGCTGGAGACCCTGGGGCTTTAGACCCTTTCCTTTGCAGTTTCTTTCTGTTCTTGGGTTCTCCAAGTTTCATGATTTTTTGTATGTTTTGTTTCTTTAACTTGCTTCAAGCTGCTCATGTTGCCCATCCCCTTCCCCACACACCCCTCCTCCCTTACACTCCTGTTTTCACTTGTAAATTCTTTCTGTATCACATAACTATATGATGTTGAGTTGCTGTTTGTATGATTTTTCTCTTAAGTTACATCTTTATTATATTTTAGGGCCCAGGGATCATCCTGATATTGTTGATTCATTTATGCAACTCCTGGCACAGGTGTGTTTTAGTTTCTTATTCATTCACTTTCTGTTCTCTCTCTTTCTCTTTTTAATTCAATTTAAACCTATTTTTAGCTTTCTGTTGACAACGTTTTTTTTTCCTTTTAGTTGAATATCGAGTTTCTCCATCTGTTTCCGTGGAAGTTGAAAACAAAACATTCTCCTTTAGTTCTGGGTTCACACCATCCCCAGGGCAGTGCCCTCCTCTGCAGGGCAGCTGCAGCTCCCACCCCCTCGCTGTGCTGAAGCTGGCATGGGGCGCTTGGTGCTGCTGCTGCAGTCACCCTTGGGTGACAGACAAATTAGAGCATTAAGTGGATGTTTTCCAACCCATTTACCTGCCTTCTGATGGGTCCTCTGGAGCAGGGAGAGGCTGAGCTGGCTGCCTTGCCCAGGAGCCGGTGGGAGGAAGCCCCTGCCCTCAGGAGCAGGCAGCTGCCAGGGTTTGGCTTTGAGCAATGTGCTTGTGGTGGCATCTGGATCTGGCAAGCGCCACGTTGCCTCCTGCCCCAGCAGCCTCTCCGGGTGGTGGCAGTTCCTGCGCGGGAGCTGCTGGCTCGGCGGCAGATGGGGACAGTTTGCGTTGATGTGGCACAAGGGCTGGCACGAGGGCTGGCACTTGTGTCACTGCTGGCACTGGGCAGGCAGGGCCCGTGCTATGCTGTGTGTGTATATACACCTGCCCAGTGTGCTCCTCAGCCCCCTGTGGCCCTTAAGGGAGAAGCCCTGATGTCCTTGATGTACTCAGTGTCCCTGTCAGAGACGTGTTCCCTGCCCACTTACCCACAGGGTGGGTCTGTGGTGAGGAGGGGCCCAGCAGAGTTGCTTTCTGCTCTGTATCTGTAATGGTGAGACCTCTAATCACACGTGCTGGACCAGTGTCTGTGCAGGAACATTCACCCAGGCTTCTCCCAGAGCTGTGGCTGTCCTACCCTTGCTGACAGCCTCAGGAGGGTGCCTGGCACATCCAGGTGCTAAGCTGTCAGACCCCTCTCATCCTCCCATGGGTCTTGAGGGTTGGAGTGGGCCAGGGGGCTGCACCTCACCTCCCCCAGGCAGGGTCTTCTCCTCACAGTTCTCACCTGGATGCCCAGATCCTGCTGAGACCCATTGCATCTCAAAGCCATATTGCAGCCTCTTCTTCCCTGCTTTTCATACTAAAAGATGTAATATAATCAAGGCAATCAGACTTCTGCTCTGCTTTTGGTTTTGGAAGCTGTGACCTTTTAACAAGGGTTTTGAACATGATGGTAAGGTGGTAAATGGGGTCTGTGCATGAGGTTCTTGGTGGCATCCCCATTGCTAGCAGGACCTCCATTCGAACACTGTGCCCAGTTTGGGGCACAACATTTCTGTAGATTTATATCAGAGACCACAGAGAAAAGCATCTGGGAAGATGGCCACCTTGTACACATGGTGGGGAGGAAAAGCTGATGGCAGCCTGAGGAGCTGCATGAGTCTTTGAATGTGTAAAAGGTAATGTGCCAGTTGTAGGTAGAAAACCCTCTTCTGTTCTCCTTGAATGGGACAATCAGTAATGGGAGGAAATCATGGTAAAGGATCCAGGTCTGGCAGTAGCAAGTCTTCCTAAGAGGGCAGGGAAGCACTGGAAGACCACATGGGAGCTGTTATTGCGTGGAGTTCTTGAAAGGACTCAACGAACCCATTGCTCTTGGAGGGTAGGTAGTGGTGATCCTGCCGGGGTGTAAGGCATTAAGTGACTCTGAAAGACTCTCCCAAGGCTACTTCTTGTTTCTTTGGAAAATACTGGATTTCTCTCTGGCTTGGGGTCCTCCTCTGTGTCTGGACACAGAATATTGTGCTTTCTTGGAGAGAAAAGTGCAACCAAGCTGTACTTCCGTGGGGTGTATTGTGAGACCAAACACTGCCCATCCAGGGTGCTGGGAATCTGTTACACACTGTCCTTGTGGGCAGGATCTTAAGGCAATGCTGGGGCAATGTGCTGGCAGCTGGCTCTGTCTCCTGTGTGTGGATCTCCAGACATCCTTCAGAGGCACTCCTGCAGGAGCAGCTCAGAGACTCCTACCTCCGTGGCTTCTCCATCTTGGATCACTGTGAGACATCTGACATCATGCTGCCAACCTGACACCACCCACTCAAGACCTGTTGTTTTCCTGGCCTTTGTATTCCTGAAACACCATGGAGACAAAAGGATCCCATCCCTGTCCTCTCTCTTCACACACAGAATTCAAGGTTTCCTCTTCCTTGGTGTGACCCTTCTCACAGACTGATGATCTAAGTGAGGTGCTTTAAAACCCATCAAGAATTGGCCTTGGTATCCCTGATTAATTCCTTGTTCTCAGGACTTCTGAGAGCTGTTTGATGGCAGAGATGGGTCCAGCCTGTCCTCTTCCAGGGGACCATACTCTGCAGTGATGCTGTTGAGGATTTGTAGATAGGAGGATTAAACTCAGAGGGAACTGCAGATCTCTTCAGACAAGTTTTGTGTGGCAAGAGCTGTGTTTTCACTCAGCCTGCAGACCCTTGGCAAAGTAATGCATTTTCCAGAGCAGCAGTGAATTTGGACCCAAGAGTGTGTCGAGGTGGAGACTTCCCCACTTCGCTGACCACCTGTTTTTGTGGTGGATCACCTTGGTGGAAATACCATCTTCCCTGTCTCAAGTTTGTCTGGTTCCTCCTTGCAGGCAGTGTTTCTGCCCTCTCTGCCAGCAAGTACTGTCCTGCCTTCTGATAACTCAGGAGAAGCTCATGATACCTGTATACCAGCTCTCTGTCACCAGCACACAGGGAACCATCTCTGTCACAGGATTCCTGCTGACTTTATCTTAGTTCAAGCCTGGTGGCAGCTCACGGAACTGCCCAGTTGTTGCAGCTGATCCTTTTTTCACAGTGTTAATTGGCAATCCACTCTTGGGGATGGCTGGCTGATCATGGGAGCTTGCTGGCTTAAACCAAATGACAAAGTTATCATACTACTCAAAGCTAAGGATAAAATAACCAGTCTGCCCTAAGGCTGCACAGAGCATCGCCAGCATCCTTTGTTCTCTGCTGCTCCCTCCTTCCTCTGCTGCGTGCTGGGATCATTGCAGAGCCAGTGCCCAAGGTGAGCATCCCACCTGGAGGGTGTGGGGCTCAGTTCCACCCATGCAGCCGGAGTGCCTGTGCCCAGGACCACATGGCCATGGTGGCTGGGGCTTGCACCCAGGTCTGCACTGGCAAAATCAGGCAGGTTCTGAAGTTTGGGAACCAGTGGGTGTCACGTGTGTGCTCCTGGTTGCAGGTAGGATTTTGGGGCTCTCCAGCCTGCCTTTACACCTCATCCACACCCCACCCCAGCAGGGCTTCTCACTAGCACAGACCTTGGGAGTGCTTTGGTGACTTCCCCTGACAGGGCAGGCTGGGTGAGTGGGGCCTCACCAGGGAGAAGATGCAGGATTGACCTTCTCTGATGGTACAGATGATGCCTGGCCAAGCACAGCCAGCTTCATCCCCCACCTCCCTCCTTTCTTGGGCTGGTCCAGGCTGCATGCAACAGTCCTTGAGCTCTCCACCACACCTGCTCCAGCCAGACTCAGAGAACCCCATGGAGGACATGGGTTCAGCATCCCCTTGCTGAGGCTCACTGCTCTTGCCTGGCCAGCTTGTGTGTCCTTTTCAAAGCAAGAGGCTCTGCTCTGCCAGGTGTGGGGTCTGGGAAGAGGAGGGGGTACTGGACAAAAAGGCTTTGTGTTCTGGAGAGCTGCAGGAACTGGCAGCGCAGTCCCCACTGTTCTCTGTCTGCTGGAGGAGTGGGTGTCCCTTCTGTGCCTGTCTGCCTATGAAGAAATGGGCACAGAAGAGCCTGCTCTGAAGACCTCGCTGGTGGTCTCCCAGCTGCTGTGCAGAAGAACCCAGCACTCCCTCTATGCTGTCCTGCAGGCCAGTTCTTCTTGGAGAGCAAGTGTCTATATCTGCAGTGGCTGCTCATGCAGAGGATGTGGGGGGGATATTTGAAAGCATTTAAAGACCTGTCCCCATCCCAGAACATGTGAGCAGAGGTGTTCTGGCAGGAGACAGGGAAGATGAGCTGGCAATAGGAGGTCCTAGAGCTGGAGCAGGGTTCCTGGTGCTAGGAAAGAGTAGCTGGACACACCTGGTGCTGCTTTCTTATGGGAGAAGCTCCACAGGGCCCCATCTTGTGGGGGTAAAAAAGCATCTCTCTTTACATTATACATGTGCATATGTACCCAGGTCTGCATTGGGCTTGCACTCTGCAAGGTGTCCTATGGGAAGGAGCCCTTCCAATACTGGCATGCTTTTCCCCATGGCACTGATGGAGTGAGGAACAGATGCTGCAGCGAGTCTGCAGGAGAGCTTGGGGGGCTCTGCCTGCAGCGGGTCTGGTTTGGCTGGGAGAAGCACCCTGCAGGTAGGTGGGAACCTGAGCACATTGGAAGACTTGTGTGAAATGGAACACTTTTAGCATGCAGGACTCGGGTTAAAAGCAGCCCCATGGACAGGCAGGGTAGAGGAACTTGCAGCTGAGTGGTTGTCACAGGAGTCAGCTGCCCTTGAGCAGCATGCTGCTGGGGGAAAGGCTCATGGTCCCTGCCCTGGAGCTCACAGTAGGGCCCCAGCAGGGGTAGTCTCCCAGGGCTAAAACTACAACATCTCTTGCAAGCCTTTGTCCTGTATGGGACCAGCTGGACAGCAGCAGCCTTGCTGAGTGGGTATGTTGCTAAACCATTGCCCAGCCAGCAGTTCACCTGATGTTGATGCCAGTTCTCCAGGAGGGATGGTGCACAGCCTGTATATACACACACAGGTATAACGTGGCCCCTGATTGCCCCGTGAAGCTCTCCCCTTGTATCCAGCAGGGAGCAGGTCCCTGCAATTGTGCCATCTCCACCTGGTACAGCGATGCCTTCGGTGCCCAGAACTGAATCCTCTCTTGCAGTGTGTGGTAGAAAAGGTCAGAAAGGAGATGGGGTAACTCTGAAACCTGCTCCTCAGCTTCTTGTTTTCCAGCATCTGCACTGGGCAGATGGCTATGGACTTTCCCTGGAGAAGAAGGGATGGGAAATAAGTCTGTTTTGCTCCAGGTAGAGACCACAGGGGCAGATGGCTGTGTGTCCTGGGTGCTGTTGACTGAGAGCTGTCCCTGCTTTTATCCCTGGGAGAAGGCTCAGAGGGCAGCAGTGGCCCCACACACAGCTCAGCCCGAGGGCTGCCTGCCCTGGTATGCTGCTCTCTGAGCTCCAGGCATGCAGCAGGGCTGCTCCAGCGCTATGGCTGCTGTCCCTGGTGTTGCAGTGACAGCAGGGCAGGAGGCATGGCTGCCATTCCCAGTGCTTTTCTGCAGCAGTGGGTATGGTGGTCAGGATACGGATTTGGCTGCCTAATATAGCAGCACTCACTGAGGCAGGTCGGAAACCCTTCCCATGGAGTGGAAGGTGCAAGCTGAAACATTTCCACCCAGTAACTGCTCAGTGCCAGCACCAGGGGGACCAAGTCACTGGACAAGGTGCCACAGCTCAGGGTGTCTCCAGCAGCAGTGCCTGACCCGCACAGAGGCTGGTGGAATCACTGTGTGGCATTAAAAAACCCCAAGCTTTCTTGATCTCAGACTTGCTGCTCAGGAACTGCCAAGAAATGTTGGCATCTCATTGACGTCTGGTGCAGTCTGGGGCTACTGCTTGAACCAGTTGCTGTGACCCCAGGGATGCCAGCATCTTCAGGAGAGGAGCAAAGCACACAGGTGGCTGGTCTCTGCTGAGCCCTGCATGGCTGCCCTTGTCCTGGGAGTGGTGCTGCTGCCTGATCTGCTCTGATGGGACAGGAGCCCTCTGTGTCTGAGTGTTTGCACACCACTGTGGCACCTATCCTCAGGTTCTGGGGTCAGTGGTCCTGGGAATAGAAAACTGCCTGGCTGTTTGAATGATACTCTTGGGGAGGGGTAAAGTGATGGTTTCCTGCTGTACTGTGTGAAACTGCCGTTTGCTGAGGGTGTGCCCAGGTAAGTGTGTGTCCAGGCAGAGGCTGTCTGGGGCACCGGGTTCCTTGGAGGCTTCCTGGCTGCCTCTGCAGCGCTGGGTTCATGCTGCCTGTCTGTGTGCCTTGCAGGCTCTGAAAAGGAAGCCGGACCTCTTCCTGTGTAGCAACCTGGATGTCAAAGCAGTGTTTCAGTGTGGTGAGTACCATGGGCATGGGCATGTGCTCCAAATCACTCTGAGGAGAAGCCAGCCTGCTCCTCCTGTAGAGCTGGGCACAAAACAGCCAAGGGCTGGGGACCACGGGGATGATTTGGGATGGCAAGAGGGTTTTCTGGCTGCTAACCTGAGTGATTTTTGCCTGCAGGTGTCCTTTCACTCAAGTTTCCCGAGGCCCCAACAGTCAAAGCATCCTGTGGCTTTTTTGTGAGTATGCCATCATGCAGTCCTCTCTGAGAGCTGGGAAGGCAGGAGTGGGGCTGAGGCTGGGCACGGGTGCTGCAGTGTGGAGCCTGTGCTGGCGCTGAGCAGGGCTGGACTCTGTGTTGCAGACGGAGCTGCTGCCCCGCTGTGGAGAGATCGCCCCGGTGGGACAGGTCGTGCATGAGAACGGCAAAGCGCTGCTGCAGGCAGTGCTGGAGGTGAGAGATGCTGGACTGCGGGCTCCCCAGGCAGCACTGGGCTCTATTCCTGAGCAGCATCCCTACAGAGCTGGGGCAGAGAGCCCAGCAGCATGGGTGGGAGCAGGGAGGGCTCAGCATGTTGTTTGCTCTGTGGCAGGGCATCGGTGGCCAGGCTTCCCGCAGCCTCATGGATCACTTTGCAGAAATCCTCTTTGCCTTGAACAAGCACTGCTTCAGCCTCCTGAGCGTCTGGATCAAGGAGGCCATGCAGCAGGATGGCTTCCCCTCGGCCCGAGTCACTCCAGAGCAGAAGGAAAACTTCAGCCAGCAGATCCTCAGGTTCGTGTGCCACTTGCCCTGGCGGCTGTGCCCCCCATTCCCACAGGGTGAGAATGACCCCCCTGCATGGCCCAGTGCAGCGCTCCTACTTCATGTTTGTCCCCTCCCTCTGTCTTAGCAGAGAGCGTGTGAACAAGCGGCGAGTGAAGGAGATGGTGAAGGAGTTCACCTTGTTGTGCCGAGGGCTGCATGGTACAGAATACACAGCAGACTACTGAGCACCTGGCCAGGACCGCGGACGATTTGCCTGGACCAGCTCTTCCCCACAAGGAAAAGCCCCCCATCCTCCCTGCCCTGCTGCAGTACGGCTCATAGAATAACCCTCCACCTAGAATTAACCCACTCGGGACGCTCCTCAGCTAGATTTGGTGGCCGCATCTCGGTGTCAGCATCTTTGTTCCCCCAGCATGCTCCCTCCTCGCAGGGGACAGGAGTGCTGGCTGCAGGAGGCGGTGGCGGGGCAGGGGGAGCCTGGGCAGGACTGCCCCAGCACGGGCTGCCCTGTCCCCGGGCCACCAGCCCCTCCCCAGCCCTTCCCCGTGGGTGCCCGTGCCCCGCAGCGGGGAGGCTGCCCTGTGCCTGCAGCAGTGGCTGGCTGGGCGGGGGGAATTTGCCCCCTGCTCGTTTGTACGTGTGGTTGGGAGGGGGGAGGCCCTGCACCTAATTATATTAAGAATATTTCTATGTTGTGGCTGTCATTATTGCAGTGCCCAGACTTTGCCTGCCTCTTGCCTCTGGGGAAGAACCCAGTGGAGGGGGTTAAATCAAGGCTGGGATGCCTCAGTGTCTCCCTGGCTTTGGGAGGGATGGCAAAAAACAGTCTGTCCTGCTTTGCCAGCATGGAGCATAAACAGCCCTGCCTCACATGAGAGGGGCTGGGCTCCACCCCGGCCAAACACAGGGTGCTTCCTGCAGCACAGGATGTGGATGTGTGCACCCCATTCCCATCCATAAGAGCAGCTGAGGGGCTTGCTTGTGCTTGGACCTCCCTGCCCTTGCCTTAGTGCCCCAGCCCAGCCTGTGCTTTCATTGTTGGGGGTTCTAGTTCTGGTTTTCTGTTCTCTCAGGCTGGTTGTAGCTGACACACAGGGCTTTGCTCCTCAAGTGGGCACCATGATACATTTTTCACTTTGGGACAGCTGGTATCACCCATCTGTGCTCCTCAGTCGTGTTTTATTCTAAAAACCAGTTCATTCACAAATCCTCTTCAGCTTAGTTAGCAGCAATAGTCTAGAAAAGCCTTGAATCCCAGCACTGTCAGCTCTTGCAAAGTTGTGACCTTTCCATGTAGGAACAAAGCTGCCCTGGATGGAGGAGCCCTCAGGGACTGGGTCTGGGCCAAGTTCCTGTCTCTCCTGGCCTTGCTGCTGCCCTGGCCATGAGCCTCAGGGTGCCACAGGCATTCCCCAACACACGTGCAACTCCTGCTCTCCTGCTGCAGTACTACTGACCCAAGGCTGCATCCAGCAAGGAGCCAGCTGGCAGCAGGTCCAACACCTGGTGGGAGTCAATGCCTGGGCCCCCGCACGGCCCCACTCCTGGTTGGGTGCCAATGCTGCCAAATCAGGGCTGCTCACACCCTTCGTCCTCATAGGCAATGGCGATCCCTCGCCGGCCCTGCACGGCCTTGGAGATGGGGGTCTGTCCCAGCTGCTGCTCCAGGCCCCGCCAGCTGCGGGACTCCAGGAAGGAGGCTGGGAGGGGAGAGAAAGGGAATTGTTACTGGGAGCAGGAAGGTGGCACTGTCCCTGCCCCAGGGCTCAGCCCCACCATGAAAGCAACACAAACCTGCAGGGCTGATCTCTGCGAGTGCCCGTGTCTGGTCCCTGCAGGCCAGGGCGGTGCTGGGGGGCAGCTGGGAGGCCGGGGGGTCGCAGAGGTTGGTGGCACGCATCTTCCCCGTGATCAGTGAGACGTCGGGAACAGCCTCCGCTGCGGGAACAGCCGGTGGGAGCTCAACGTGGGCACAGGCACCTGCCAGGAAATGGTAATGTTAGTCTGATCCATCTATCCTGGAGCAACTGCAGCCTACAGGCAGGGCAGCTGGGTGGAATATGCCCTGGGAGGGTGTTGGGCAGCTGGCTCTAGCTATTACCGGGCAGCAGGTCTCGGAAGTCTGTGAGGTAGTTCCCCGTCCACTCACGAGCCGGGTTGCAGGCCAGCTCCAGCTCAAAGGGGGTCACAACAGGTCGGTAGAAGTCACTGGAGTCCAGGAGGGAGTTCTGAGCACAGGCCACCAGGACAAAGATGTCCACCTCCAGGAAGTTGGCCAGCTTGGCGGGGTTGGGCTTCCCCACGGCCAGCGTGTAGCTGCGCTTTCCAGCCCGGCACAGCAGCTCCCGGAGGTGCTGCAGCACGGTCAGGTAGCCCGCCACGCCAAGGGTGCCCACCAGGATGCCCACCACACCGGCATCCCGGGCCCGCTCCACCAGGTACAGGCGGCGCATCAGGGCCCGGTTGACGTTGAGGGTCTCGCGGCGGCCGCAGCCGGTGACAGGGTTGAAGGAGCTGAAGGGGCAGCGGTTCCAGGTGAGCATGAAGCTGGTGAGGGCAAGGCCCTCGGCTCCCACGTAGAACATGGCATAGTCCTGCAGCCCTCCTGCAGCCTCCACCGAGAACTGGCGACCAAACTTCCGCTCCTCCCCAGGCACTGTGGGGCCAGGAGGGTCTCCACACACCAGCCTGGAGAAGATGATATTGGGGTACTCGGGGCACAGTTGCTGCTCCAGCTCACCTGAAGGAAGAGAGGAGTGAGAACAAACTTTGGTCACAGTCCTGACGTGGAGAAGGTGCAACAGATCAGGGGAGAAGACAGCAATCAAAGCTGCCAATGTCTGGGGAATGAATGCCTGCTTGGTCTCACCCTGGCAGCTCGGCAGAGCTCAGAGCAGTACCAGAGCCCCGCTCCCTGCCCCAGAGCACTCACCCATGGCATGGGCATAGACCACATCGCTCAGCACCACCACGCGGCTCTGGCGCTCGGGGTAGAGCTCCCGGAACGCCTCTGTGCAGCGCCCGACGTCCAGGGGCTGCTGCCCGAAGATGTGCAGCACCGGGAGCTGTCTGCAGGGGCTGAGGCAGGCTGGGCCGTAGTGCAGCACCGCCTCGGCACCCACGTGCTCGGCAGCCACTTCATCCACGCAGCAGCTGCGAGGAGAAGCCGGTGTCAGATGGGCTCTGCAGCATGGAGCTCTCCCTCCTTCCTCCCTGGAGCTCTCCTCTCCCTCCTGGGGACCCCCAGGACACCCCGCGCAGCCCCACACCGACCTGCCGTACGTGGTGTCTCCCAACACGTACATCTGGGCCCCGGTCGCTGCCTCCATCCGCGCTGCCACCTCCACTGCGTCTGCCAGGAGCTCGTCAGGGAACTGCAGGGCGACCTGAGGGGACAAGGGGTGAGGCAGACGGGGAATGAGGCACCGGGGAGGGTGAGATGAAGGGACAGAAGGGGATGGAATGGATAGGATGTACCCTCAGCAAGTTTGGTGATGATATGAAAGTGGGGGAGTAGCTGATACGCCTGAAGGCTGTGCCATTCAGAGGGACCTTGAGAGGTGGGAGAATTAAGCAGAGAGAAACCTAACGAGAGTCAGCAAGGACGAGTGTAGGGTACTGCACCTGGAGAGGAATAACCGCAACTAGCTGCACAGGCTGGGGGCTGACCTACTAGAGAGTTCTGCAGATAAGGACCTGGGAGTCTTGTGGGTGACAAGCTGACCATGAGCTGGCAGGGCCCTTACAGCCAGGAGGGCCAATGGGATCCTGGAGTGCATCGGGAAGAGTGTGGCCAGCAGGCTGAGAGAGATGATCCTGCCCTTCTACTTGGCCCTGGTGAGGCACATCAGGAGCACTGCCTCCAGTTCTGGGCTCCTCAGGATAAGAAAGACAAAGAGCTACTGGAGAGGGTCCAGCAGAGGCCACAAAAATGATGAGGGGTCTGTGGCATCTCTCTTACGAGAAGAGACTGTGGGAGCTGGGCCTGTTTAGTCTAGAGAAGACTGAGAAGAGATCTGTTGTGGTTTAGGACTGGTACTCCCCAATTTAGTGTTCCCACTGAGCCTCTCCAAACCACGCTGCCACTCGCTCCCCCCTTCCCTTCCTCCTGCAGCGAGATGGAGTGGAGAATCAGAGTTACAAAGGGTAAAGANTTACAAAGGGTAAAGATCACAGGCCAAGACCACAACAATTTACTGGAAACAGCA
>VZRO01008034.1:103821-144903 GCA_013397915.1 Daphoenositta chrysoptera | reverse complement strand
TTGTTTGTTTGTTTGTTTATATGGCAGTAAATTGAATGCAAGCTATTAAATGGCATGAAGACCACAAAGCATCCCTTCTATCTACATATCTTTATGTATTGTAAGAAATTTCTATGCATTGTGTATTCTTCCCACTTGTGTGCATTGTGCTTTAATACGACCATTATTTTTTCTCTATCTACAAAGGCTTATATATCTATGCTTGTAAAGCTCTGTCCTTTGTGAGATGCTTTCAGCTGAAATGTATTATAGTAATGCAATCATCATTCTTATAATGATGGACATTCTCAGAGGACTTCCTTTTATCTAGATGAAAACAGTATGACAGCCAAATTGACTTCAGCAATGACAGAAACATAACAATTTTTTTGTATTTGTAAGGCATCAGTTGATGCCTGTGTGCAATATTCAACTAAAATGGGCATTGACAAAACTTCTGCTCTTCCTCTTGCTTTAAGAGTCCCCATGCACCTGGGAGGACTCCTTCAACACCTCCTTTGGGGAGGCTGTGCAAGTCCCTGGATTTGGGAGATGCAGAGCATGGAAGCTTGCAGGCTTTCAGCATACTGACAGTGGTAGTAAGGTAACTTCTTCCTGTTCTTTCCTGGTTTGGTGTTCTGGACAAAAGAGTAAAGGCAAATGGAAGTTCCCTTTCCTTTCCACCAAGTCTCAGGGGCAGGAGAACCACAAGATCTGAGTCCTTCACTTTTATAAAATTCCACGGAGTGGTGGGGTGATGTTGTGGAACTGGTTCATCCCCATCCATTGGAAAACTGGCTCCATCAGCTTGCATTTCCTGACATGCTTCTGTCCAAGGAAAGAGGATGACCAAGAAACCTCATACTATTCAACATTTCTAATAAAAAATGAAAACACATGTTTTCCAATTTAGAGTAGATTCTACTGAGCAATGCAGGAATGAATTCCTGACTCTCACACACCTGGCTAAAGAAATGAAGCCTAAGCAACATGTTTATTGTCCAACACGCCTTTTTAAATACCCTTAAGTCTACCAGGTAATTTTAATAAAATTTAAAGGAGGGGGACATTCTTTGAGACCTAGTTCTGAAAGGATTGGCCCCATGGAATAGAAAACATAACTGCAATAGAAAACATAATGCATATTAACACTGAGTTTGCTTATCTACCTTCTCTGGCAACAACCAAAATACTTGGGAGAAAGCCATTATGAACACCTGAACTATTTTTAAAAAGTCTTAATTGAAACTGCCACTTTATTGAAGATGCAATAATGGAAATACAAGAGAAAACTGCATGGTACAGCAGGTGGAGGTCTCCCACTCTTTAAAAGACTGTTGTTGTGTTGTTTTCTGCCTGTATTCAGATAAATCTGAACCATCCTATCAAATGAGTATTTAGAAGAACAAGGAAGATGATAACAAGAGAAGAAAAATTTCCACATATTGAGTGGGTTCAACCTTTAAATGCTGACCTGTAGCCACTGCCTAAGGGACAGAGCAATTGGTCACCAGCCTCCCTCACTGTAACTGTTAGATAAAGGTAGGCAAGAAGGACAAAGATCTTAGGATCTGTGAGTGTACTGAAGCTAGAGAAGAAAAGATGATAGAATTTAATACCAATTGGAGTCCAGATCTGGCTTCCAAACCACCTGCTGAACTGTTCTGTTCTTATGAACTGTGGATGAGATTCAATCAATAACAGCTAAATTAAGATAGAGAAACTATGCTACAGCTGGAGAAGTGTGCTGGTTTTGGCTGGGGTATAATTTATTCTTTTTCACAGTGGCTGCTATGGGTCTGCACTTTGGATTTGTGCTGAACAAAGGATTGATAACACAGAGATGTTTTTGTTATTGCTGGTCAGGGCTTACACAAAGCCAAGGCTTTTTCTGCTTTTTGTATTGGCCAAGCTGGCGAGGGGGCCGGGGGTACCTGGGAGGAGACACAGCCAGGACAGGTGACCCCAGGTGACCAAAGGGATATTCCAGACCATCTGACATCATGCTCAGTATACAAAGTGGGGGGAAGAAGAAGAGAGGGGGATGTTTGGAGTGATGGTGTTTGTCTCTTGTTTGTCTTCCCAAGTCCCTGTTAACATGTGATGGGGCTCCACTCTCCTGGAGACAGCTGAACTCCTGCCTGCCCATGAGAAGCAGTGAATTAATTCCTTGCTTTGCTTTGCTTGTGTGCACAGCTTTTCCCATTGAACTGTCCTTACCTTAACCCATGAGTTTTCCAGCTTTTACCCTTCCAGTTCTCTCCCCAGTCCCACTGGTGGGGGACTGAGTGAGCAGCTCAGTGGGGCTTGGTTGCTGGCTGGGGTTAAACCATGAAAGTAAGACAGAAATATATATATAAAAGCTTTTATGAAAATAATGCTTTCAACTTGAAATTAATAGTTTTTAGACTAATCATATAAAATTGAGGTGCTTTATTTACATAGAAGCAGAAAACTTCCATTGGATGTGTGACAGTTAATACTTGCCTATGTTCACTTCACACCCTGAAAACCCAAGGCTGAAACGTGATTAAATATTTCAAGGAGCAATTTTGAAAATTTTGGCAAAAAGCTAAAAACCCAAGAGCCTCTCAGCCTTAAGAAATAAAACTAAAAAGACAAGCCAAGACTTGAAACAGAACCTGATGTGTGAAGGATGTAAAGCCAACTCTAGACCGTCAGTTCCTAATCCCAAAACAGGAGGAGCTTTGTAGGCAAAGTTACTCAAGTGCTGTTATTGTTGAACTGTTCCATGGTACAACACAGGGAACAATTCCTGCAGACTATGAGTGAAGAAGAGGGTGCCCTGATATCTGGAGGGCTTTTGTCAGAGCTTAATAATTTGTAAATGTGGGACAAAAGAGAAAAAGTTAACTGCTTTCTTTTTGTTCTGATTCCTCTAATTTTCACTGTTAAACTCTTCTAATCTCATTTTCTTGAGGAATTTGACCATATTTTTATCTTAACTATTTTCTTTATGTCTTCAGTTTCTTCTATCATTTACAGAAAGGTTCTACTGAGGTCCAGGTTCAAAGGAGAATTTAACTATATGTGCCTTCTTATACTGATCCAGGCTGGTTGTCTTGACCCATTATTCCCTTGGGTATGTACTATGCCTTAAAAAAAGGAAAAGTGAAAATGGGGAAAAGAGCAGAGTTCTGAGACAGCCTCCTTTTTTTGTATCTAATAACTAGTACAGAGTTTTAGCTCATCTATCTTAACACCTCTCAGATCTGTGATATGTTTTCAGATCTCACCAGCAGGGTAGATGTTTACTGGCAGCAGCTGAACTTCATAAGGACAGTGAGGATGCAGAGTAATCTGTGTACGTGTGTTCACTGTGGGCCCTGCTGTCTCCTTTTGAATCTTCCAGATGAATTTCCCAAGAGGAACGAAAAACGCAACTAAACCCTGCCTTTTTTGGTACTATTTTCTGCTATCTCTGTGTCTCTCTGTTGAGCCTAGGAAGAAGGGCTGATGAATAAAGAATCAGAGCTGAGGCAGGACACGTAACACCACAGCTGAGTTCTGCAAATGATGGTGGGAATGGGATAAGACGCTGTTCAGGCACCGCACGTGCTGCTTTGGAGATAAGCCATCAGTGACAGATGACTGCACTGGGAAGATCCAGAGCATCTTTGTGTCTCTCTGGTCCTTTGTTCAGCACTGCTGCTGCAGTGACACCGTGACTACTGCAGACCCTGCTGTGGCAACCGTGGGTGACAGAATCCCTGCTCAGAAAAAATGTCATTAAACTATTTCTGGAATTTTTGTATCTAGTGAGTTTATAATAATAGGCTTGTATTATAAAGTAGATAGTGAACTGACAATTGCATAATGCTTATAGCAAAATGCTGTCTTGTAAACAAAGCCCCAGAAGCCAGCCATGATCATCATAGAGACTAGAAAAGAGTCCCTGCCAGTCCAAAGAGTTCTGGGGCAGGGTATAAAAAGTAAGGAGTCACAACCCACTGAATACTGAGGGTGCTACACAATTTTGAAGTTTCATGTTCCCTGAGTAAACTTTGATGTCGCTAAAGCACAGCATTCAGAGCAACAGCCTGAATTGTGAGCTGGTATTGCAAAGACTTTACTTCCAATCCTGGTATTTACAAGGCACGTAGATGTGGCACTAAGGGACATGTTTTAGTGGTGGACTTGGCAGTGCAGTTAATGGCTGGACTCAAAGGTCCTTTCCAACCCAAATATTCTATGATTCTGTAAAGCAAACAGAGAAGTTTCCAATAAGTCTTAGAGGAAGAGAAACTTATTTCTGAGTCAAGGCTGATTGCTTTTTTCATTCTTGTTGTTTTCCCCTGATTTTTTCTTTTTCCTCTGCCACTGCAGAACTCCCAAAGGCATACAAACTCCCAGAAGACTCAGCTGCAGGATTAGGTTAATTTTTAATACCTGGTGAAGGCATGTCTGGTGCAGATTACAAGAAACGTCAAGAACTTCTGCTGCTTGTGGTGCAAAGAGCTAAGTCCCTGTCACCAATTTTTTATAGCTAGCATGACTTCTGCCAGAGGCTCTCTAACAACAAAACCAGAAAGCATGTGAGGAAACACTACCTCACATGAGCAGAGTAGTTTCTGCTCTTTTCCAGCGTGTGAAAAGGCATTAGACTCAGTATTAGTCTCAGAAGTGGCATTTCTCAGTATAGAACATGCAGCCTCCTTTCTAGTCTTGCCAACAGTAGAAGCAATGGGTGCCATGCATCTCCTCATGACATATTTTATGAAGAATTAATTCAAACAAGTTATGGAAGTGACCATAATCTGAAAATTTTCCTGCTCACTCAGGAATATACTTGAGTGAGCAGGGAGAATATGTGGGCCAAATATATAAACCACCCTATATCCTCTTGCTTTTCTTCAAAAATACATTCTTTCTTTTTTTTGAGTTTTGCACTCCAGTTTCTATATGCTTTCATTAATTTATAGAAATTATTATTTGTAGAGACTCTCTTGAAATATTGCTTCACTGAACTTATGTTAAATGGTCTAATTTATCACTATCAAGCGTGCAGAATTTTGGACATACTATCTCCAGTGTAATCTCCATTTTTGCATTACTCTTATTTTAATAAGAATTTATAATCCCTTTGCCCATAAAAACCACAGTTCAACAGAAATATGTCAGAGATTATTCTGTTGTGTGGTTCAGCAAATATTCTGAAGAGGCAAACAGCTTTACCTTTTGTAGGTACCGTTCTAACTCCTTAGGAACTGATGGAAGATTCAGGGAACCAATCCAAAACCCAAGCATTTCCTCTAAAAGTCCCTGGGTATGGCTATGCAGCTGCAAAGAAGCAGTCACAAAGAGCAGCTCCTGTCTGTTAACTCATGGATGTCTTGGGACCATGAGCAATTTTTATGCTCCAAGCACATCTGGCCACGTGCTCTGTAAGTACCTGGCAGGTTGGGTCAGCTGGAGGAGGTCCTGGGTAGGCCCAGAGACACCAATAATGCTCCAAGAGCTGCTGCCTAAACCAAGCAACACCCGAGCTGCAGGAATATGGAGGGAGCAGGTGTGAATCTGAGATGCTCTCAGAGTGTGCACAGGCTTTTGCCTATGCCTGTGTTTGCACCTAAATGAAAAGCCTGTGCCATCCAAATGCTAACCTGTATTTTCAGTGATGAAGCAGGTACATAAACAACAAACAAAATTATAATGCAATATGACTTCCACAGGAGAAAAAAAATAATTTTCCTATTCCTCTGTGCTGTACATTAGGATGCATATGTACTGTAAAACACATACCGTAGTATAATTCTATTAAAAACGTGTATGCTGTTCCTGAATTCAGATGGGCTTTGGAACCTCTTGTGGGATGGAGTTCCAAGGCCCAAGACCTACTGCAGAAGATGCCCCAGCCCTCCTCCTACCCCATCTGGACCAATCCAACCCCACTATAACACAGTTTCTTTCCAAGTACCTGCAGAATATTGGTAAAAGTGTATTTGAGATACAATGGCAGATTTTTACTGATGTGACTGAAGGTGTGGGCATATGCAATTCACATTTCTATTATAGGGCTGATTGTACTTTTAAGTGCAGCAGCTATTTGCTACATAAGCATGAGTCAGCTCTCATTGACTCGGTGAGTACAGATCATCATTTTCTCAGAACTTCAGCAGCTGCAGGATTCTCAGAGTAGTTTCTGCCCTAAAATGGTGTATTTGTCTCCATTTTCTTATGCTAGAATGCACATGGCAACGATGAACAGGACATATCTTTCTTTCCAATGCACTTTTCAAACTACCACAGTTAGTATCCATAAAAAGGACTAAAGTAGCAATTAGCTAAATAATGCATGTTCCTCATCAACAAAAAACACCCCAAAAGTTTCCTAAAAGCAAGTAGAATTAAAGCCTTTTTCACCAGTTATTTCATCATCCTGCAGGTTACTCATCCATCGAGCACAAAACCATCATGTACTACCCCAGATACACAACCTTCCTGTTGAGAACTGGAGCACTAACTTATACAATGATATCTGACCACTCAAACATTGCTCAGCTTTACTCTGCTAGATGGCTGATGGGCTCTCTTGATTAATTCATGCCAGGTCAATCTAGTTAATTCAGTGCTTTCAGCTTCATTAAAGTTCCTGGAAGATAAGGGTACTCAGCACTTTGAGAACTTTGCTCAGCTTTACCAAACCCTTCTAATTTTCTGCTAAGTACCAATAAGGGTCTGGTTCCCAGCTGGTTCTGTTAACATTACATACACGTGCCATGAGACTTAAAACTGAAGTTACTCAGTTTTATTAAGAACATTTGGAAGCATTCTGATGAAAAACAACCTCTTCCTCTTCATCTTTTGTAGGAGAGATGTATCTGACACCACTTCTTATGTTAAATACAAATTAAAAGGCTTTATGTTGCCAATTTATAGATGGGATATCTCAAATTAATATGGGCACTACAGATGAAGCACAACTCCTAGTGTCAAATCACAGAGGCACTGTAGACTCTTTCCATCACTTCAGGAACTGGTTCAATGCTCACAATCAGAGCAACAATTGAACACTCACAGCAGAGGAGATTAAATACTAGGAAAACACAAAATTCAGATGAGGTATGAGGGGATTGTGGTATCTTGTACACAGGGATTAATCAACGACAATACTGGCAACAAGAAAAAGGATTAGAAGCTTGGCATGGTGCTCTTCTTGAAGCTTTATCACATGATCACTCCTGTGTGCAAATGGTGAGGTGCATTGGTTGGGAGCTACAGGGAATACGGAATTTAAATTTAAAATTTAAATCCACTAACTGTTCACGCTCAGATTTTCCAGAGGTTCTAAGGACAGTGCATGAATAACAGGAAAAAGGCAGAAACATCTCGGTTCCACATTGCCCCTCTCCCAACAGGACGACTCAAACCCAAAGGATGAGCACCCACATTTGAAATGTTCATCCAGACTCTGGCAACACTGTCTGTCCTCATTTCACATCTGGTGAAAGCTCCTCCATGATCAGCAGAACGGAGAGTGAGGGATTCCCTTCATGGCTAATATCATTCCATCAAGAGCTATTTTTAGGGATGTACTAAAAGAAATGCTAATTTATTGTGACATCAGCCTTCATATAGTCCTCACCCTTACACTTCACAGGAGCTGAGCATTGTGGGTGCTGCTTAGAGAGCATGGAAAGGTGGACAGGAATTCAGCCTGAAACAGTAATTTAGATTTTGGACTTTCTCGGGCTTCTCGAGGGACCCAGCTGAGGTATAAATTATTCCCTCCTTAAATCCAATTGCAAATACAGTCTAGGCAGGAGGGAAGTGCTTATCTCCTCATAACAGGAATCCTAGAAGCTTTCAGGTTAGGAAAGGAGATGTTTACTAGGTTATGCAGTCCTGGAAAGTAAATTTGCTGGATTGCTGTCTGGGTTGGTGGGTTTTCAGCCTCCAAGGATTTTAGTGCACTGGATTTTACTTTGGGTCCTCGCATCTGAATACCAGACAGTGAGGAAATCAAATTCCCTGACAGAGAGAAAAGGTAACCTCAGTCAAATTAACATTCAGTAAACCTGAGATGAGTTTTTCAGTTTAACCTTACAGTTCAGAAAACTCTATTTAAGTTTATTAATTCTAATTTAATTTCTAGACCAGAAAAGCTAATCACACCCAGCACACAAAAAAACTATTTCTGATAGTATTACTTCGTTTCATGTTCTGTATTTCCTACATAATACAAACCTGTAATTCTATATTATTATTCTGTGGACAGAAATAGGCTAATTTCACATAGCAACCTGTTCTCCTGTTACACAATAATTATATTTGCAACTTCTCCCAGTAAACAAGAAAAGTTCCAGTATTATAAATACATCAAGGTCCACAAAGCTGAATTTCACTTCTTTATAAAAAAAAAGAAAATAAATAATGGAACATAGCCCATAAGGTAAGAAATTTCAGAGCTGAAAAGAAATCGAAGACCATGTGCACAACAAGGCACTGCCTCCATATGGAAAGGCATTAAGGCTTCCTGAAAGGCTGTCTTTTCCATTTAATCCTGAAAGACCATGAAATGCATGCACCAATGCAAGTAACATTCTTGTTTGAGTTCAAGACACGTGAAAACATTTCACACAGAGGTCCACACTTAGCCAATAAAACTACAATCATGTTAGTTACAGTCCATATGTACATCTTGTTTCCAGTAACACAATTCGTGATGGGTTTTAAAAAAAAAATTAAACAACAACCTCAAAATTCAACAAAAAAATATTTAGTGCTGGTTCTGTTATTATATAAATGCACAGGTATACTCAGCAAAGAAAATACCAAAGGGGAAAACAGCTATGCCATTTATCTTTTTCACTACACTCTCCCTTGAGAAAAGCCTCAGTAGTTGCCTAGGATTTGTTTAAAGTCACTGAATTAGTAACAGGAATTGCCACACTTACTGATCATCCAGAAGAAGAAAACAGATTAGAAGTCTCCAGCAGATGAGTGCAGAGAACGTTGACTGCACACGGTGGCAGCAGCTCCAGCCCTGTTTTTGGGCATGGGTACCCGGGGCAGGCTGTGGAGGCTGTGCCCACCCAGGGGGAGCCCAGCAGGCTCAGATGGGTGGGGGAGCCAGCGGGGTCGGGGGCACTGGAGGGAGCCTGGGAGTCACAGCACTGGGGCTGGGAAGTCTTTCTGAGAGAAAAAGATGGGAGGAGGTGTCTCCAGCCTCCAAGAGAGAACTAGCACCAGTAACCCAGCTGCAAGCTAGAAAATGTTAAGCACAGAAAGAAGCAGAAAGCCATAAATATTAGCATGAAAGCTCAAAAGGAAATACCAGAGAAGCTTTAAAGCTTTTCTTACCCTGTAAGCAAAGCAAATGCTCCTCCAGCTTCTACCACGAGTATTTCCAGGACACCTGCAGTGTCAGGCTTTTGGTGCCAGCATCAAGCATCCATCCCACTGCACACAGTGCCAGCGTGAGTGTGCAAATACCGAAGGGCCTGATCCTGAGGTGTGTGGGTCTTTTCCCACTGACTGCAAAGAACCCGAAGGCACTCAGCACCTGATAGCATCGGGGTCACTGAGCAGTGAGATGGAAGTTTTGTGTCTGAGTGCGCCCTAGGAGAGATCTCCCACAGAGCTGCAACTTTGGAGAGCTTTTCCTTTTTAGCACAAATGATCTTCTATAGTGCTCTTTATGGACGTGTTTTAAAAGCAAATATAACTCAGTACCTGAGGCGGATCCCATTTCATGCTGTGCTTTGAGGCTGCCTAAGGTGGGTTTAGTTGGGGCATCTTAAAGAAGGGAAAATATTTCTCGCTTTGAAGCGTCCTTATTTATAGATTCTGATTAAGATTGTATTATAGTTCACAAACTTCTACAAACTACACATATGTGCTTCTTGCCACCTAATTCCTAGTGGTTGCAGCTAAACTACCTTGTATGGAAATTTCCAGACACAGAATATTTACCCAGAAAATTATCAGAACTGTTGCAGTAAAATATCTGAACTTTATTTAGGTACTTTTGAAAGGGCACTTACAAGGGAAATACAGTAAATCCACATTACTGTATTACTTAGCATAAAGGGATTGTAGGAATTTTAATCTACAAGTTAGTTTTTGGTTTGCATGTACCAGTGTCCAGGACTGAGTCCAGACTTTGAATAGAAAAATTAGCCATAAAGAACAGTCATTAGCTCTGTAAAATATTGCTATCCCTGTATTTAGGCCCAAGATATTTTATTCTGTTCTCATGGTAATTATGTATCATTATAATTATTATTATTTGGCCAATTATTTTTTTTCCTTTTCTTCTAAAAAAACCCTATTGAACTAATACTACAGCCACACTAAAAGAAGATATCAGAGTTGTCCCACTACCGATGTTTTCTCTAAGTACATTTTAATAATAATTGATACACCCCAAGTAGTGGGACACTCTTACATTTAAGAAGACATTCATAAGGAAGATTCTATAGAAACACTCAACAGTTATTAACAGTCTGTCCTCAAACTCCCTTTGTCAAGTACAGATGTCCTACTATGCACTCACTACAAACAGGCAATTTAATAAATCCTTATGAAGAAGCCATGGAAACCTTATTTGGCTGCACAGCTTCCTGACATCTCACAGGCATCTTACCCCCAGGAAACAAAAATGCATCCAGAGGTCTCTGTGCCAGTATGTATTCTGGCAAAAACTGCTGACATCCCCATAGGTGTCCAATTTGTTAGATTGCTCTAATGTCACCTACTGTGCCACAAAAGTACCATCTTCAGTCCAGTTGAAAAGAGAGAGCCACGTTCTTTCAAAGGAGGAAAAGACTTGGCCATTACCCATCTTTAACTTATAAGCAAGTATTAAATATTTAACATAAAATAATGTTGGAGCCATTCAACCAGAAACTGGAAGAACTGGGTCTAAGTGAACACCTTGAGAACATTAAGCTGACACCTCCCCCCATCCCAGCTGAAGCTCTTAGGCTCCCTTTAGGCCCTATGCACCTCATTATTCTCAAAACTTAAGGATTTGTGACTGTAAACTCTTACTTTGCCTTAAGGTATCTGACACAGAAAAGGTAACGAAACCTACAACCTAACCAATTCTCTAAAATTTCTACCACCCTTATTAAACCTGAAATATTAGAGAGTCCAATAAAGCACCAGGAGTGAACTGCCTGAACCTGCACTGCACTGCTGGGTGCAACCTCCCAAACACCTCAGGGCAGAGCTGTGAGTTACCACTGCCCACCAGAGTCCGAATTACTGACCTTGTGTTTGGTGCCTCGGCACTCCATCAAGGAGGGGAGACTTTCCAAACCCCCAGGTACTCCAGCATGCTCCTCCCAGCTCTCTTAGCTCCTGCCTGTCTCACAGGTAATCAATTACCCACTCAGAAGGGCTCAGTTGGTCAGCGACCTCCTGCTTTTGCACGGATCTTGCTGCACTACCCTGCTATGACAGGTGAACACTTGCAAGGTTCAGTGAGAGCAGGGGGGAGCTAAAGGCTCCATGGAGGGCCAGGAAAATGGAAAAGTGCAATCATCAGCGCTGCAGTAGCAGGCACTGGGTTTATTTTAAGGGCTTCTTAACTCTTACACTGTCAGCAGATCTGCCAGGCTGGCAAGGCCACTTCTGTACTGACTGCAATTCCCCACTGAAGATGTGCAAAGCCAAGAGATGTAAGGTTCAAATGTGATCTATTTTCCCCTTCAACACTACAGGAGGAAATACGTGATCATTATGATGACACGGAATATAAAACCACCACATGCTCAGGCTTCAGAAATCTCCATGGTGCTGTACAAACTCCACAGGCAAAACCAGGTACTCCTCACACACAGTCAGAGCTCCAGCGTGTTCTTCCTGGGACATGCTGGTGTCCTGTTCCTGCCAAAGAACAGACACTCCCACTGGCAAAGCTATCCGTGCATTCTCCAGTGCCACAAGCCCCATGTGTGATCCCTTCCAATGACCACAGTGCCCAGGAGTTTCAAACAGTCACTAGCTTCTGCTGAATGGCATTGCCACTGAGGTGCTATTGATGCAAATATGTGCAAGACAACGGGGAGCCCCTAAAAATCCTGCTGGAGCTGTCTGAGGATGAGATACTCCAGTCCTCGCCCAGCAGCAATCCTGGACACAGTAACACAGCACCTGCAAGCAAGGGTATCTGCAAAGACTCCCGTGCATCACCAACATCCTCCTGGGCCAACACGTTGCATCAGCTTGTTTTGCAACTTCAGGCTCACCTCATCCTTTCAAACTCCTGTTCTGGTCTTATTCTTCCCCTGTTTGGGCTTTTTTTTCACGTTTGTCTTTTTGATACAACAGACACAGACTATCACTGACTGGAGAAGGCTTGGAGACAACAGATTCTTCTTCTTCTACCATGAAAATGGACAGTAGCTTTGTTAAGAGTTAGCATCAAACTTCCCTGAACTCATCCAAAACACGTTTTTAATGTAGGAAAAGTCTTTTTTGAGCTCTGTAGCCACAATTTAGGGAAGCTTGATCCATCACAAGGGTTGTGGGGAACTACAGGGTTACTCAGCACTCAACATAAGAGCAGCACCAAATGTCCCAGGTGCTTGCCAAGTCCACAGGTTTGCCCAGAAAATACCAGACATGCATTTGCCAACATTCATTCTTCCCTCAGTACAGCAGCTTTGCTGCGGGGTCATGTCCCCTCAGAACATGCCAAATTCCCCATTTCCCTCTGTAAGAAACCAAGAGTTCATCCCCAAACTCCCCCCCGACCCTGGGACAAGTGGCAATTAAACTCCACAGGAGGCTGAGGCAGTCATGAAGCTCAGAATCTTCCCAAAGGACACCGAGTACAGAGAACAGTCACATACTGTACAGTGCAAAATAAGCTTTAATCGTTAACACATTTGTTTTCCGGTTTGACAAGTGCAAGGCAACTGTATCAACCTTATATAGAAGAGCCCCTGGCAAGGAGCAGACCTGAAAGCAACCAATATTTAACTCTGTGGATTACCTACCACAATGGGACAGCAGTAAGCAAATTGAGAAGACATTTCAAAATGAGGCAGCTGTTCTTGTTGCAGCCAGCACACCCAGAGCCCAGCAGTTGAACTGGGCCATACATATTTTCATACAGACCACCCTTGTTTACTAGGACCAGATGAGAGCAGGCAGTCTTGCCACACAAGACTGAAAAACTGGCCATCCTTAGTGAGTGAGGCCTTAAGTTCAGAAAAATTACATGCACCAAGGAGCACTGTTAGGGCTTTATCCCTCTGGCAGATGACAGAGAAAAACAGAACTAAAATATTCTGTGGTCTTAAGGGCAACCTGATAAAAAAATATCTATGGTACCAGCATATGTCTGTTGAAATGTACTAAAAATATGAAGATTTCTAGTATTTTCTGCAATATTATTACAGTCCATCAGTCTGTCCGCTTCCTCATTAGATCAATTTATCCAATTTTAATTAGAGTTACTAGTCTGTGACAGGGCATCTCCAAATGTCAAAGTCAAAGCCAACAACAGTAACATTTTAAAAAATGAAGAATACTGTGAGTGTAAGTCCCATCAAAGACAATGGACATTACACTCCTGGTATCGATGAGTTTGCAGGTGCCCCCTCCAAAGCTGCATCACTCATCGACCCAGCTATGTGAGTGGACTTCCTAGACTTGAGAATACAGGGGCTCAAAAGTAAGCCAGCAGACCAGCCACTGTAAACACTTGCTCTGCTTGGAAGTGGAGTAGGATGCCTGGGTGTCTCCACTTGACAGGTGATTATGGTATTTTCCAGGAAATTGTCAGTCAAACTCTCATATCTGGTGTGAAAAGTGCCAGGAGCTCCTCAAAGCCCATCGAGTTCTTCCACCTTAGGGGCTCACAGCTGCACCAAACCTCCACCCTACACGATCCTGCTGCAGCTGTTCTTGCTCATCTACCCTCTTGGTAAGCTTTGTTATGGCCTGGTGGCATCGTACAGGTCTACTGGAGCCAGAAGATCTGGGATGTCACACGGTTGGTGTGCCCTCTGCAGCCTGGACTTCTGCTGGAGAGGTAGTGGGACACAGGAAAACCCATCACACCGAGACACTCTGCCTGATGACTCTGTGAAGAAAGCAAGGGACAAGGCTGTCACTCCTAACTCACCATCCTGACCAGAGGTGGGTCAGACTCACACAGGCAGTAGCTGAGCAAGTACATTTCTTTCTGGGTACTCTGAATAACCTGCTCTTCCTCTGAACCAAAAAACTTGTAAGGTGCTAAGTCCAGTTCATACAAAAGACCCATTTCTCAGAGGCCTGTTTGTCCTCTCCTTCATGTGACTACAGCCCCAGAGCTGCCCCCTTCAAAATGACCTAAAGGTACCTCAACTTATTCTCCTTCTCTCAAACACGAGACCAAAACCCAGACCCACCAATGTCCTAATCATGCCTGTAGCCCAGCAGGAGTGAGGAGGAACTTTCTCCTGCATGACCTGGGCTGGGTGCCTAGAACAAGCCCTCCTCCACATCTGCTGGCAAACGAGTGCAGTCTAGTCAGAGGGCTCTCAGGAAACTACCAGGTGGTGATGGCCTGAAGAGTAACAGTTGAGTTGTGTCTGACAGCTGAAGCCTGCTGGCAAAAGGAGAAGGGGAGGACTGGCAGTCCCAATGCAAAGACTGGAGTGTTTCAGGCCTAAGTGGTGCCTGCTGCATTATGACAACCATGCCAAGAAGGGTCTGACAATGTTTCTGGAGAGGGGCTGATCTCTCACACTGTTGGCACAATCTTGACCACCACACTGCAAGTCTACCAAAGGTGAAGCCTGAACCTACATGGATACTCCTACCAAAGGTGAAACCTGAACCTACTCTGTCCTCTCCAGAGATGAGAATTGCCTTTCTCCATCACACAGACAGTCTGACCTAAGAACATGAACTGAATGGCAAAACCAGCAAGTTCCATAAAACCTTATAAATGTAGAAGCAGGTATCACCCATGAACAAGGGCAGCTTTACTCAACCATGTAACCTCCTCCAGTTTTTCTGCCCTAATGCAGAACTGGTGACCCATTTGCTGGAAAACTCCCAGGTAATGAGTTCACTACACAAGTGAGGCTCTGGCAAAGTCATGGTGCCAACTGCACTCTTCCCATGTGAAGAACAGACACAAATGTCCTCTGGGACCAGTTGATACTGGGTCATCTGTGCCAAAAAAATCTTGAAAAATACCAACAAGAGAGTGTAAAGACAAAGAGTGAAGGGTGATGGCATTTGTCTTTCAGCCTCACAGAAAGCAGGCTCTTCCTGGCATTTTTAGTCATTCAAACCTCCTACTTGGTCCCCAGTGATCACTCAAGCACTCCATCTGGGACTTCTAACGGCTCAGAGAAATTGGATAATCAAAGGTTTTAGGTCCTAAAGACCACATGGTAGATTTCTTGCAAAACAGGGTAGACAGAGCTGTTGCTCTGTTTTCTGTACGATCTCACACCAGTAACATGTCCCATCCCTGCAGTGCTTGTCCACCTTCTGAATTCCTGTATACAAGTGCCAGAATCCAAGCCTGTTTTTGTTAACTTCTGCTTCTATTTCTATATTTTTTAAATGGCTAATCGCAGCTGTCATTGTTGCCGAATGAACATTTACCGCCTCGCTGTAGCCTTTAGAAATACATTTATCATGCAAATGCTGGTAGAATTTTAAGTATAGCTGAAATAATGGGTAGTTCTGTAATAGCCTTCCCTAAGAGGTATTGTGCCACAGTTGGCCACAACAGTCCAAAAATAGAATGATTGTTCTCAAAATCAGCAGCACACCCAATACGCGTTGCTCATCTCTCATCACAAGGGACACGTCTGTTTTGTACAGATTTACTCTTTCTTGTCTAGATTTGACTGGTCACATGCCATGCTAAGTTAGTGTGGTTTTTTGAATTTGTTTTATTTAGTTATTTGTATCACTCATGTTGTCGTATTTTTTTTCACTATTTATATTTACCTAATAATAAAATACATCTTTGAACCAAATTGTATCAATCGCCTGTGCCACCTAGAATCCTGTTTCCAGGAGGAACCAAAGGGGATTTTTAGAGGCAAGCAATTAAAAACTGTGTATCTAGGTACTACTGCAATGCAGGTGCAGAGAGAGCAGTGGGAATTCTCTCCAGACATTATCCTCGTGGTCAGCTTACACAGTAACTCACGGGCAGCTCTTTCATTCCCCTGAATTGTTAAATATTTTCTTCATATTTTACAGATTATAAAATCCTCTCTCTTGAAGCACAAACACGATGCCTTTTTGGATGACTCCATACTGCAATGAGTTGCACTGTGTGAGGCTAAAAGCTGCCAAGCCTTTTACAGCTCTGAGAAACTGGGAACTCTCAGGACCCTCCGGCATGTGAATCTTAGGAAGGGATGGGCATTTTTCTGTGCACACTGCCTTGTTTTCCTTTCAGTGAGTATGAGGTTCTCTTTTCACAAGATGAAGAAGAAACTGAAAAGCACAACTTTTTTATTTTTGCTTCTTTTTGGGCTACAAACAGCCAGACACACTCTGCCTGAAGTTAAGTGAGTGACCCCTCTTCAGTTTGATGGGAGCAGGAAAGATCACTACAGGTAAGATGCTGGAGAACAAGGTCTTAACTCTACCAAATTTCCCATGTGTGATGCCCAAAACTAGACAGCACGTGCCAGTGAACCAGGGGTGAGGTACCTGCTGCAAAGCAGAACGTTACCAGAACTTCTTACTCCATGCAGGCCTGAACTGTGCATCTGTGATTGCTTAAACACAGATTACGCATTGTAAGACTTACTGACTGAATAGAAACCACAGAGGGTGCCTAAGTAGAAATAAATTAATTTCATCTGTCTCATTATTTTTACATCTAAACCAACACCAACAGATTTAGGAGAAACTCTGCAATCCTTGTTTTTAAAATTATTTTTGGTAACTTACAGTAACATGTAAGTTATATATTAATAAATTGCCATATGTTACAAACCAACCAAATCAGTTAACTTTTACAGAAATGCAGTCTATCCAGTAACAAAACTTTGGATATATAAACTTCTAATTAAAGACCAGTTCTCAAATATTTTATGTTCCCTTAACTCTCATAACTTTCACAAAATGCTGGGTGTTCAGATTAGGAGTATATTCCTTTGATTCACTGACATATCAAGTTTAAAGTTAATAGACATTTTTGGCTGCAGCCTTCATGAGCAGATTTATTTTTTCTTTCTAGAAGAATGCTTTGATGTGCTGCTAATAAATTAGCCATTTAGAAAACTGCATTTTAGAAATAGCATAGATAATTAACCACCCCTTTTAGCATCCTACCACTCTTATAATCTATGTAATTTCTGATATATAGTCAAGAATCAACTACTGAATTGCAAAATGTATTTAAACAGTTACAGTAAGTTTCCAAAATGAATATGTATTACGAAAAAAAAGATTTAGTCATAGGAAAAAAATGCCTAAATCGACCAGGTCTAAACCAATCGGGTGCATTCCAATTGTAAAGAAAATAAATGGGGACACTCCACACCCACACAAGGCAGTTTTTGAGCTCATTTTTAAACACTTCACAGTTCTATACATAGAAGACTTCCAGCAAAAAATATTTTATGGTGTTGTAGAAAGGAGCTTTACTAAGTGGCACGGCTATTCAGGTATTGTTATGGACTGTACAGCACTCTGCACAAAACACCCCTGAGATCAAGGCCCATAATGATTGGTGCTGTGTGAAGAAAAGGCCTTTATCTTAAGGAGCTTACTGTCTGTGGTGTGAACTCAGTCTGCACGGCATTTAAGCTATTAATATTTTTATAAGGTATTCTACCCATAAAACAGATGTGTTCATGAAAATGAACCTAAGTCTCAACATCTAGACAATTCTTCATGTGCTGTCTTTGCAGCAGCAGTATAAAACATAGCTTTGTTCAGTAAGGCTCAATTTTCCTGGAATTCTAAGTTCCTTCTATGCTGCTTATTTCCCACAGTGAAAGACACTATATTCCAAAATCTGACCTAATACAAGCCTGAGCACTTAGCAGTACACGGCAGAGTTACAAGAGATTTCACATTTGCCAAAAATGAAGAAAATTCAGAACTTTCCATATCTATATAATTCTTTGTGCTACTTGGGAATTATTTGGTGCTTAAACAGTAATCATAGCTTTGGAGTAAGAACTAAATGATTTGCTAGAACCTGATTATTTACATAAACACAGCATGCCTGGTAAAGTGCACACCTGGGTGTTGAAATAGGGCAGTGATTTCCCCACCCCAAAAGCTCTCCAAGCAGCCCTACAGTGGCCGTCCCCCTGTTGCTGGTGGCTTTTGTGCCACTCCAAGAGATCTGTTTACATAAACCCCCAGCTGTAGCAGACGCACAGCATGGTCAATGAGCTTACTGTAAATCTTAATCCAGGTATGGAATGCTAATAGGAGTCATGTGCTGTCCCCAGGCTGGTTATTTATCAGATTTGGGAGAGAGCATCCACAGATCAAGGGTAATTCACCGCTCTGGCCGTTCCCCAGCGTTCCTGCCAGAGCACATCAAAGGGAGCAGATGATGATTTGTCACCACTTCATGCAGTCAGGACTCTCCAAGTAAGAGCAGAGGGATGTGAAAGATCACTGCCACACTCGGCCACCAAAGGCCAAGGTTCTGTGAAACTCTTCATCCGACCTCACAGTCAGAGAGAAACTCGCCACAGTGAACGATGGCGTGACCTCAGCTCACGCGGAAGTCGCGGGACAAGAGGAATGGAGCTGACTGTAATTCTGACACAGCTCAGAGGAAAAAGGATTGCTGAATGATTTAACTCCGATTGTGTAAGGCAAAAATTCGGATTCACTAAGCAGAATTAAATTTTGCAATCCTTGCTAACACCCAAAAAAGTTTAATCATAAACATATACTTCTCATACTTCTTTGGTGATATGCTAAAAAATTATAATAAAAGAAGAGACAAGAACCACAGTTTAGGTTTCCCCACAGATATTGTGTTATTTCTGTCCACGACAAATTACGTTCAGTAGATTTTGACCTATTGCCAAATAGCAGAAGAGTAACCACCTACCAGGCCAAATTTAGTTAAACTCTCTCATGTTGATTTACATATAGAAAAGTGGGCTGGATGGCGTTAAACATTTAAGTTTAGGCTTTTGATAAGTTCATATACCAAAAAAATTATTTAACTGAATAAATGATTCAGAATCTGAAGATCTCAAATGGGATGACGCCCCCATTGTATGTGATGAACAACTGTAGGAGACTCAATGACTTCACTCTATAAGGACAAAATTAAAGAAAATTACACAATGAGAAATCAGACCAGCCTGCATTCAGTTCTTCACAGTCATATAATTCCAAAAGGACTGTGTAGAGTGGGTTTTATACCATATAAGTGTGCCTGGCGTCTGGTGTGAAGACATCTACTTAGAAGATAGCAAATGACATTTTAGATCTCATCAAGGAGAAGAGAATTTGCAACGTGGGCCTCCCACTTCCTGGCAAGGGATATAGTCATTAGGCAATTACATATAAATGATACAGCCTAATGTATATACATACAAATACACACAAATGTAAATGCTGCCTTTTTTTAGGTATCTTTTGAAAGAACTGGGGTTCCTTAGTCTCCCTTCACAATGCAGATGGTAACTTTAGGGTAGTAAACTTCAGTCTCAAGGACCAGTAGACCCAAAACAATAAAACAGACTCCTCCCAAACTGATGGAGAAAGCAGGGAAATAGGAACAATCAGGCATGTTCCAGCAGGGTCCTGCTGAGCCAATTTTATATCTTATCTGAAAAGTCAGAGGAAAAAACCCCACACTATCTGAAGTCCTGGTTATTTATAGTTTATGTTTATTCTTTGCTCAGTAGAATAAATGTGCTGAGTATTACTGTGATAAGACATAAAAACATTACTTGTTGTACTAACACATGCTCTAGTAAAACCTTTCGAAATGCAAACATGCTGCTAAGTTTCTCTTAAATGTTCCTAAGCCACTGTATTCCTATCTGCTGTATCATCCTTCATGCCCTAAGCACATTCTGAATAGTCTGCTTCTTATATTGCTTTTTGTAGATTAAATAACTTTTCCCAGCAAATCACATCCTTTTGGTACCCAAGCCATGCAAATGGAGCCAAAGGCAGGTAGGGTGCTGATCAGATGGAGTTGGTGTTTAGTGACTGCAGTTTAGCAACCCTGAATTCACTCTCCCATCTTCTGCCACTGCACCCTCTGTCTGACCAAACCCCTTCCCACTCATCTGTCCACAGATCCTTTCTGGCTCTGCAAATCCCTGCTATACTTCAATCTCTCCCTATTACCGCCTGCCTCCCCCTATATTCTTCCAAGTATTCCACCTGTATTCTTCCTCTGACCACACTTCGTCTTCTTCACCTCTCCAGTCCTGCCCATTCTTCCTCTCCATGAGTGGCAGACCCACCTACTTGTTTCCTGAACTACTGTCCCCCCTTGTGTCCCCTTCTGCAGTATTTGATCCTGATGAGCTCAGACATGGGAAGGTGATCAAGACCTGCTCCCTGCACGGCTGACCCCAGAGCTGGCCAGCCAGAAGGTGCATCTATGTGAGCTACGAGATCAGATCAGATCTCACACTACCTCCCAGGACAGCTGAAACCTGCCATATGTTTGTATGATGTAAAAACTGCCCAAAATGATCAGACACCTCTAAGGGAAAAGGGCAGCTGAAAGCATCCTACTTTATCAGCTATGACCAAGCTTGATCTGCAAGGCTGAAGTCAAGACATGACCATCACTAATCCAAAATGACAGCACGGGTTTTCCAAGTGGTGTGATAGCTGCATTCCCTTCACTTGGATGAGTGGTTATTGCCAGATACACTCTGTCCTCTTGGGAAGAACGTGGACTTTGTCTTTTCCTTTCTTACCTTTACCAGCTGTGGCATTTGAATGTAACACAGCAAACCGACTGCTTCACTGCCCTCTCAAAACCCTAACTGGGGAACTGTGATTAAGAGCCCTACCTAATCTTGTTGACTCATTAATTATTTAATCTTCTAACACTTTTTCCTCCTTTCCTACCATACCTGACAGAATTGCCTGTTTTTAAGAGTAGCTCAAGTCCTCACTAATGGCTGGGTTACTAGTAAAGAGCATCACTTAACAATGACATAATTCTGTTTTCTGATAGATGCCTCTTAATACGGATTTTTTTTCACTGCAAAAAAATGTTAGATATTTGACCTATGCCCTTTTTCCCATTGCAGTTGTCAGAATGGTTACTTTCATGTGTCACACTTCTGACATTGAAAGGAATTGTGTGATACACACACACATATTCTGGAGCATGCAAGTAAGGAGACAAAGTCAGTTTCCCAATCCATAGCTCTGTTTGCACAGATTTATTGCCTATCAGGCATAAATGCTACACTCTCTGTGTCTCAGAATAAGAAGCATTATAGTTATACTAAGTGGTGGATTAAAAAAGGTGATCTAATGTGGAAAAGATCCCTGCATGGACAACAAGGTGAGCATTCAAACAGTGCTCAGAACTGGTAGTACCATCACATTCTGGCTTCATAAAATCATTGGTTGAATACTGGGCTCAGCTTTGGTGTCTGTATTTTAAGCAGCTGTTGATAAATTAGTTCAAAAGGAGCTACAGAAACAACTGGAGAGCTGGAAAATTGATATTACTGAATAAACTCCAAGTGTGTAGTTTACATACGGAAGGTTAAGAAGCAATTAGATTTTCCTCTCTAGATTTAAGTATGAGGGTATTTTTGATTTCTTTAATTTTCATTCAAATGCCTTACAAAGTTCAACAACTGGAAGCCGAAGCTAGAAACATATACTAGAAATAATTAGGTTTTTTTAAGAGTTTGAATAATTAGCTATAGAACACTTCACCTATCACGAATTTCTCATCCCTTAAGGACCTTAAATCAAGAGGGCACATATTTCTAAGAGATTCACTTGAGCTAAAAAACAACATACTAAACCTCCAAAACTTATGGCCTTCATGAAAAAAAATCTATTAAAAATTACATGATGTGTATGAGGTGGAGTCGATTTTTGTGATAGTAATGGTCTTGCTAGACTGAAAAACTGCAAATCCTGAAATGAAAAACAGTAGAAGACGTAATCCAAGCAAAGCCAGACTCAGCTGAACCTTCCCTGATAAATCCACATGTCCAGAAGAGATCCCTCTGTGACTCCAGGCATGATGCTGAACAGTCACCCAGCATGTTACTGAGTAAAAGGAACCTTAACACACAAATTAGTATTGTTACTGTGCATACTATACAGTCCTGAAAGAAAGTGAAGGAAATGAGAAAGTAATTTAAACGTAGCTCTGAAATAATGTAATTGGTCAGAAAAATAAAAGCTGTTTCTGTTAAAGGTGGACCATGTATTTTCTGTACTTTTTTTTAAAGGGAACAGAAGAATGGCCTTTCCCGTATTTATGGGGGAGACATTCAGATAATAACTCAAAATCTTCTCCTCCAAGTACAAAGGGTTCTCTTCTGAGCCATCCTGCTCTAACATAAACTTACAGCAGCATGTACACAGCTTAAAACAAATCCAAAACCAAGCAACAACAGAGGTCTTACAAAAATACAGCACTGCAGGCATGGTTCTTCCCCGGGGAGAGGATGAAAGAGCAACATGTGACAGATGTTTGTCATGTCATTTTATATAGTATTCAAATGCACTCAGAAACAATAGTGAAGAGAATGGTAGAAAAACCTACACAGACCAGACTGAAAAGAAGTGTTACAAAAATAACTCTTGAAAAAGAACAAAAGGAATTAAATATAGAAAGACCAAGAAAGTGGTTTTAGGAAGCTTTGTTTGTTTTTTATGTCAATTTAAAGAAAAGAATAAAGTCTCTTTTAAGGACTCTCTGAAATCCCAAATTTGTCTTCATTATCTGCTGACTCAGAGACTTCACACGACACTCTGGCTGGGAAACTGCAGGGGTTGCTTCCAACATAATACAGTATTGATGTACCCCTGAAGGATGTAACAGCACCATGAAACACACCATCCTCTTAGCCTGCAGGGTTTCTAGCTATTCTCTTAGGCTCCTTATTTCCTCCTGGCAGCCAAACCCTCATTTTCCCTTATGTAGAACTCCTTTCTATACTAGTTTTATAAACAAGCAGATAAAAAGAATAAATAAATTATCCTCTGGGATACTGACTTAGCAGTGAAATGTCACAGTGTAATGGATACCTGATCATATAGGAATAAATTTCAACTATGAAGTGCAAGGAGAAGCAAGACACTCTAATAATTCATTCACTGATATAAATATGTATGGAGGCAACCTACAAAACTGTTCACCCCGTTTGGGCGATGTGTATTTTAGCATGCAAACTACTGCACAGTGGTTGCACATGCTCCTATGGGGAAGATGGCACAGATGCTTTGATTTTTCAGCCTGCTGCTGTTCACTAAAAGACAGTGAAAGCACCATTCTTCAGTCTGAACTGGTTATTGGTATTCTATTCTAGAACCGAGATGCTTAAATCATTCTTCAAACATAAGCTGTTAAGCAGCCTAAGCAAAGAAAAATCCTGTATAGATTTTTTATTTATGTTCAGGTATTCAGATTCTGCAATAATTAGATTAGGAGTTATCTTCAAACAAAAGTTTCAGATACTTTGACCACAAAAGATAAAAAAAGAAAATTAAAATTCAGCTTACCTACAGTTGCCAGAAAAAAAACACAACTATCTTTCGCCATCAACTTTTCTTCCTCACAGAGGCATAAAGCACCTACTCTCTTCAGCAGCCTGTGTGCTTTTGACCTCAAAAGAACCACTTTCCACAACCTGTTCCCAGATTTAAGAACGTACTTTCACAAATTTCCCCATGTGTGCAAACGTAACAGAAGTTTTAGTGTAAACAAAGTCCTTTCCTAAGGTGGTGGGACACAGCAGGGGGAAGAACAGGGCAGAGGAACACGCAGTGAGCTGAAGAACTGAGGTGGATTCATGCTCTGAGCAAGGTGAGCAGAGACAGAGAAACCACGAAGCCCAAATCCAGTCCCTGTGCCCTGGGCTGTTGTCTGGAGGGAGGAAGGAACTGTGGAGGGCCACTGTATGCCCGGGGTTGGTGAACTCCTGAACATCACAGCTACTACAAACTGCTACAACAATTCTCCAAAACAGAAAATTGGCATTTTCTGTTTACCAACAGGTACCCAGGCAGTAAAGAAAAACACCAAAAAAAAACCCTTTAGTAGTCATCTTTAGGGTTGCTCCAACCAAGAAACCAAAACGCTGGAAGTTGGCAGAGTAACAGCTTTTTCCTCCCTCCTGCACCCAAACATCCTCAGTGAAGAAGCAGAGAGAGGAGAGGACACCTGGTCAAACCAATGAAGAGGAGATCACCTCTGCTTTTTAAAGAGGAGGTCCACTCCACTTCTCTTTAATCCGTTCTGGAATTAAAACTGGTTGATCTACATTCTGACAAATAAATCAAGAACATATTTAGGCTAGAATAAAATAAGGCTTCCCATTCATAATCCCACACTACAACATAAAGGCCTGTGAGTGTACAAAGATCCAGTTGGTAAGCAAAGTTTTCCTAAGTTCCTCAGCCACCTGAAAACCCCACTAGCTGCTTTTATACCTTTCAACACCAATTTTTAAAAACAAGGCTGATGGTCTTTGGTCAAGTAATCAAATAATTGAGGACTGCAAGATCACACCCTGATTTTGGAACAGTTCCTTAAGCTCCAAGCGGATTATCTGTTCCAGTTATTCCCCAAAGTGATTAAGTCACATGATTCTGAGCACATCACAAATAAGAGACCAAATCTGCTTTTCTTTTGTACAAAAGATTTACCCAACAAGTGAATCAACATGCAACGAGGCAAATTTTATCCTCAGTGGTCAGACTGGAGTTCGGAGAAAGGGATTTTAACCATCCAGTTAAAAAATTAATAAATTCAGTCAGACATAAATTCAGTTTCTGCTTCTGTGTTCTCATTATTGAAATTCGCTTGAATATACTTTTTAAAAAGTGCCCTTTAGAATTAATTTGTATTTTTTAAACTCAAGTAATTTTGAGACTGTCGCAGTTAAAGAGAATACTGGGCAACAATTCTGCAGATGAAGTTTGAATTTCCTGCAAAATTTCATCATGGAGTTATAAATGTAGATAATAATTTGAATTCTGAAACACCTTTGGCATTACTTCTCTAATTTACCCTTATGTATTAAAACCTACATACTTATTTATTGTAGCTAACAGGGTAATTTTACTTTTCTTCTCCACTAGTTTTATATTGTTACAGTGAATACAAATGCTTATGAGGAATCAGCCAAACAAAAGAAAGAATCTTATGGCCTGGATCAGACCAATAAAATAAAACAGTGTTAAACTACATGGAGACAAAAAATTATTGAGGCATCTTATTATGCTACTGAAGAATGTAATTTTGCAATTCCCCCATTAATACATAATAAAACCTTTTTTTTTGTTTTTTTTTTTTTTGTTTTCCCCACTCCTAGAAAAGTATGCAGAGACTGAAACACAAAACTACTCTTTGGGTTGTGATGAAAACTTTTACATATTTCACTTTCATAGACTATTTCTAGTCATTCCAGAAATACAATGCAGATTTCTTAAAAAACCCAAACTTCTGTGTCAGGTGGTGAAATGCAGCCTACAGTGCTAAGGAGTGCAAGTTATAGGAAATTGCAGTAAATTTACATGTCAACTGGCACTGATACCTTCCAAATCTATCACATATACCAGTAATCCTCTTTAATATTCACAGTTTTTGGACTCTTATGGCACCTGGGAGACAGAGAAATTCTGCATGAATGGCTGCAGGAGATAGAAAGAACACATCACATCAAAGAAAAAGATAATTATCATCTTCAAGGTGTATGGCTAATTCCTTCTCCCTTTCTGTAAATACTGACTCTTATTTTTTATGTGTCTACAATGAAGGAACAGGATATGCTTCCTCCCCTTGAATAATGCACTCTGCAGAAATGAAGACCTGTACATCACTGAGTGGAATTAGGCAGCACCAAATGCAATCAATGGCTAAAATGATCCGATGGCTCTTTTAAACAAATTACTGAACTAAATCATGCACTACAGGACAGCAAAAGCCAGACTCGCTAATAACAACAACCCTGCCAGTATTAGTTCCTGCACTGGAATCCTGGAGAACAAGACAGCTGCAATGCTGACTGAGGTCAAGTTGCATTTATTGTCAATACAGGACAAGCTTTGGCCTCAATCCCCAGCGATCAGCAGTGCTCAGCAGTCCCACAGCTCTCTCAGGGCCCCTGAGATCATAAAATTATTTGAGGAAACCAACACTGTATTGCAACCCTATTCTCTTAAGGAAGTTTTACGAGGGCTATTCTATTTCAGTGATTTCCTGCTCCCTTGTGTCGTTTTGAAATCCAGTCTTGGCATGTTTTTCTCTAGGCTTACATACTCTTGTATCCCAACAGTGAATATTCCACCTCAAAACCTATTTTTTTCAATTTTCTATGGTCTGTGCAGCCCAAAATTGTAATACAATTTTCCAAAAATCATTACACGTCCATATTTCCTTGTGAGATTAATGATGATTCAGAGAAGCCATGAAAAGCCATTCCAGCTCAGCTTCAGCACAAACGCATTTAGATCTTTGATACCAAAGCTTATTATCCAGAAAGTCAAGCATCCATAAATCTAGAATCAATGCAAGATAGAACTGCTCAGCATTCAATAAAGACAAATTATTAAAACAATTCTTAAAAATTTCCAAAATACTTCCAATTTCCAGGTTAATCTCAGATAGGATTAAAAAAAAGAAAAAAAAAAAATCAGTTTCCAGTGGCCTGTGATAAATTTCATTAGGTAAAAGTCTTAATTATCACATACTTTACTCTTTCATTTATTAATAACATTTCTTTCACACAAGGTAAACCTGATACGAATTTTAACTACCCAATGGATTATCCTGTAGTAGCTTCTTATTACTGCTAAACTTAAAAAACATATAAGAAAGCTCTCATATGAGAAATTTATAATTAAATTACAAAATTGCCCTCAAGGTTTATATTGCTGTTTGGAAAAATCTGCCTATTTATCTGCATCACAGCTGATGAAGGATTTTAAAAACTCAAATCTGACAAGAGAGTTTGAATTCTGCTCAGAATGCAAAAAAAAAAAAAAATATTTGCACATTACTGCTTTGTTCCTAGATCATGATATCAACCTTGAGCAGATGTTTCACCTACATTGAACAGCTTTTTCAGCCACTGGGATGCAGCCACCTAACCTGCAGTTTTTGTTCTCAAGTCAGCTGGGGTGCAGCACAGGTCCCTTTGCAATACAGATTTGCCACATTGATTTACCATACAGTTAAAAAAAATTAAATCTGTAATTTATGTATTGGCTAAGAGCTTCAGCAGAGGAAGAGCAATTGGACTTCATCCCATCCATCTCAACTGCTTTGTGGGCAGCAGATTACACAAAACTAAAGATGGTGAAATCTTACAATTTGGTTCTTTCTTTACATGTGAATGGCATGAATATTTGGTAAGTTATTTGTAGTTGTGTAGAAAGATGGAATCAAAAATCACTTCAAGCCACAGTTCAGCTTTTCCATTAAAATGAACTACAAATCCTTCCCCTACAACTTCTCACACTGGACACTATGATAAACAACAAACCTGAAATATAAAGCAGAGATATGGACTGCCTGAAAGTTAATGTTCTGGTGGATAGTAGTTTTCTATGCATCAAAGTCAGACATTTTGGTCCTTTTTACTCAATATATGAATATAAACTAACTTATGGCAGATAAATAATAATTTTTAAAATAAATCTAACAAATATGTCTTTTCATTGACATCAGATATTGCCCCTGTATGTGCAATAATGAGAGCCTCCAGTATCTTCAAATACAAGAAAAAAATGAAGCACGTTGTGTTTTCATTTTTACCATTAACACAGGGCAGTTCCACAGTAGATATAATCAGGGTCTACAATGTCCTAACTGACAGCAGATTTTGTCCCCAAATTTTACAAAAAATATGAAATAGAAATAAACTAATTCAGCCTGTTTGCATCTTATATTTGTTTAGGCAGATGAATTATTTTCTTTTAAAAGAATTGCTCTTTCAAGACTATCCCAATAAACTAACCATAGTTTTGTAAAATTATTTTGAAGCAAAAGAAGAGGATACCCTCTCTTACCTGACATGTGAGAACAATAAACAGCCCCAGGCCTGGTATGTAGGATACCTGACAAGCTACCTAAAAAATCCCAAACAGTTCTGAAGTGCATAAAAATCAGTATGTTCAAAAAAAAAAAATGCTGAATTTCAATTTCTGCAATATCAAAGATCAAAGAATAACTCATGCCTTTTTTCTTTGCCAAACCACCTTCATTTGGAATAAAGTTTAATACTTGGTTGTCATGTGTGGCCTTACCTTTTCCTTGATTTATTTTTTATGCACCTAGGGCTCCCAAAGTTTTCTGAAATATTGCAAGCAGCCTGTAGGATTTGGGCAGTTGGAATCCAGCAAATACAGATCAGGAGTTCAGTCTAATCACCTTTAGTATTGACTCTGAGACTGAGGCTTTTCTGACTCTCTTCACTTTCAATGGTGCCTCTACAACCAACATGAGAATGCCCACAAGTAAGATTTTGGATGAAAATGAAGTGCAAAACATTAGAAAAGCAAAGAAATGCAATGTAGAATGCAGATTCTTTATATGAAGAAATAAAAGAGACAAATCACAGAATGATAAAAATGCAGAAGAAGAACAACCAGCCAACACAGAGATATTTTTGGCCAGATACCTTGCAAAATGTTCACATACCCTCAGGAGAAAAATCTAGTGCAAAGATAAGAGTCACAAACAACATAAACCCCTACGACTACAGTTCCATTGGAAAATAAGAATTAAACCATCTGGAACTGTCCAAACTTTTAGCTGTCAGTTTCACATAAATGCTTAAATAAAACCTTTAGCACACAGGCTACCATGGTGAAAGGAGAATCATAATGCACTCAGTGAGCATCCTCCTTACCTATGGCAGCTAGCAAAAGAGAATAACCCTCTGGAAAAATAGTAACAGCAGAAAAGACACTTCTCAGCTAAAGGGAAAACCCCATTCTATGCAGCTTTAAAAAAAAGAAAACCAAAATCAAGTGGAAAGATGTAATAAAAAAAGATCACTGACTTGATCAGAGAATAGTCTCAAAACTGATATGAAAAGCATCTTGAGCCAGTACATTATATGCAGAGAAAATGAAAAAAGAAAAATACGCCCTTGAATTTAAAAAATTTAATTATAATTTATATCTTATTTACACAAGATATGATTCATCTTCCAGAGTTTACTTTTCAAGGATCAGGTCAATATTGAATAATTAGCAATTACATGTCTGTAAGTCATATTAGTATGCTACCCTGACTGCTATTGCACACAAATGCATCACAATCATTAATTGAGTTCCCTCAGAACTCTTTCTGAGGAACAGACCTATTATTAGTTTAATAATCTATGTGATTTTATTATCATTGGGGAACTAAGGTAGAGAGACTGAGAAATTTATTTAAGGTTTCTAGAGAATCAGACAGAGACCCAGATCTCTGAGTGCTTGCCCATTGCCTAATCTATTTAAGCATCTTAAAATCTACACCACTGCACATTCCAAACACCTCACAATACTGAAACTACTGGTAGATTTCCCATTTTGAAACAGGTAGGAAATGCCATAACGCCATGATTGTATCTCAGCACTGTATCAAGTGACACAGATAACATAAACTGCTCTTCTTTTGTCGTGACTTTGGTACACAGACCCTTCACATGCACAGCTGCATAAAAATAACTACACGAGCCCTCAAAAAGCGATGCACTGGTCTGTCCTGGCATGGCAAGAAGTGGCTGTAGCTACCTCCAATCTTTTCTCCCTCCACCCAGACATCACCACCGAAGGCCCAGATGGCCCCAGCACTGCTCTCCCCTCCCAGGAGCTGCTGGCCCTGCCAGGCTCCTCTGGCACCCCCAGCAGTGGCACCCTGGCTCCCCTCCCTGGCCGTGGGGACGATGAACTGCAGCAGAGATATCCCCAGCCTAGAACAGCTGCAAGCTGTATGCTGGTTTTGGGAAGCATCACATCACTTGAAAGGGATCAACACCAGTTTTAAATTATGAAGTCTACAAACCACCTGAATGCTCTGGTTTTTTACTTTAATTTACCTTCTGTTTGCTCTCTTTTCCTTAGGATTTTTTTTGTTGTTGTTGTTTTTTTGTTTTGTTTTGTTTTGATGAGTTGGGGCTTTATTTGTTCATTTGGTCCATTAGTCTTGGTTTTCTCCTTGAGACCCCTTGAGCATCTTTACCAATGCTGAATTCTTCAGGAGCCACACTCATTGAAGGCCATTAACCGTGCCAACCATATCCTGGGTGGCATCATAAGGAGCACAACCAACAGGTCAGGGGAGGTAATTCTGCCCTTTTACTCCATTCTCGTGAGACCCCACCTGCAGTGCTGTGTCCAGCTCCGGGGTCCCCAAAATAACAAGGACATGGACCTGATGGAGAGAGACCAGAGAAGGGCCACAAAGGTGATCAGTGGTCTGGAACACCTCTCCTTATGAAGACAGGCTGAGGGAGTTGGGATTGTTCACACTGGAGACCAGAAGGCTGCAGGGAGATCTTGGAGCACCTTTCAGTACCTAAAGTGCTGGAGAGTACAAGAGAGTGGGAAAAGGACTACAAGGGCATGTAGTGACAGGACAAGGGGCAATGGTTTCAAAAGAAAAGAGAGTAGATTTAGATTAGATATTAAGAAGAATTTCTTTACAGTGAGGGTAAAGGGAGAGTGGAGACACTGGAACAGGTTGCTCCAAACAGTTGTGGAGCCCCATTCCTAGAAATGGTCAAGGTTGGATTTCAGCAACCTGGTCTGGTAAAAGGTTTCCCTGCCCATGGCAGGGGGTTTTGGAACAAGATGATCATTCTTGGGTTGCTTCCAACCCAAACCATTCTAAGATAGCAACAACATAATTCTTCATAGCCATCGTCCTCGGAGGTATTCAAGAAACCACTGGATGTGGCACTTGGTGCTGAGGTCTGGTTGACAAAGTAGTGATCAGTTAAAGGCAGGACTCAATAATCTCAGCAGTCTTTTCCAAACTATTTCTATGATTCTGTGTATTGAGTGTTCTAGTGTTAGAGCTATATAATAAAACACATATTTAAAACACAGGGTAGAAGTGTGAAAAGAGCCAAGAGAGCCAAGATGTTTGAATCACAGTGAGATTATGCAGACAACTCCAATCAAATCACAGTATCAAAGAGTGTGATAGAGAAGAGTGTTTATCTGATTGATGCTGAACATGCTCCAACACCCCAGTAAGCACTCAAACAGACGGGATCAGTTAGTTGCTCTGAATCTGCTTCAAGGTAGTACAGAAAAACTGAACCTCCTCCACTAATAAAATGAAAAAAGCATGTCCATGAAAACAGTCACATAGAGAGGATATTTGACATATACAACATGCTTAACAAAATTTGGATGAAAAGACAGATTTTTGGTTTCATTGCAAATCCTCGATTCTGTTGGTTTAAATCAAATTCTTAATACTACTGTAACTTAATTGCTCATGCATTAAACATGGAGCTGTTCCAAAGGTTCTTGTTATACACATTCATAAAAATTTTTATACATAGAATTTTTTAGACCAAGTACATTCATTTCCTCTGTTGATCTAAATTGTACAATGAAGGACAACAAACAGCTCTAATGATCTGTTACATTCAGACTTTCCCACTTGATGTCTGCATGGGGATTCTGGCTCACAAGGTGCTGGGAGGAGCCTGCCAAGGACATTGGCTTCTGCCCCATGCACAAAGCTCAACTAAAAGCATAACTCCCTTGGTCTCCCATCGTTTCCAATAAGCACAAGGGCCTGGAATCATCTCACTGGGGAGTAAAACCTCTCTCCTTTCTCTACTCTTGTAGTCAGACACAGGGCACCAGCTCCAGGCCTCTCCCACATCCCAGGCTGGGCTGTAGGACAGTCCTTCCTGCACATCACAGCCAGGGCTCCAAAGGCAGGACAGCTCCAGAACCCAGAAAAACTTCCCAGCTCCTAATCAGATGCTGTCTTCCTTAAAAAAAACAATTGAAGAGTCCTATGCAAGGATATGTCATCTGAAAAGATGGAAATTCTCAGGCAGTAGCAGCAGCATTACAGACTGACAAACCTCTGTAGCCTCTTTGGCAACTGGATGGACTCACTCAGCAGTGCCTTCAACTCCTATCTTTTTTCCCCCCTTCCCTCACTTATCTTTGCTGGTCAGATTATTCTTTGTATGTATAGTAAGCAATACAGAAATACCTCGCAATCATCTCTGAAAAACAAAGACAATCGGAAACTTCCTGGCTTCATAAACTGTTCTAAGACAGAAACAAATTACAGGCATTGCTTACAGACAGCTTTAGTAATCAAAACTCAATTATAAAACTTTAAAACACAGCTCCAGCACACAGAAATACAGTATCTGCTAACAGTTGATTGGCAATTCTCCTATAAGAGAAATATGAAATATTCCATGCTGTACTGCAAACTTGATAAAACTGATGTGAAATTTCCCTAAGTAGTTGATATTGGCACGTGAAAACAAAGCAAAGCTCAGCAGAACACATGAAATTCATGCATTTCCAATATAATTCCAAATAGTATAGTATAAATCAGCATGGGCATGTAATTCTTGGCTCTCTTATTTGACATAAGCAAAGCAGAAATTATGTGTTGTTGCAGGTGTTTTGCAAGCAAACATGACGCCCAGCTGATTGTTAACAGATGAACTTTTTCAGAGGAAAATGAGCTGAAGGAAGATCTCAAAGCTGACAAATGAAAAATCCCAGGTGGAAGTAGTTATGACCATTCCTGGGCTGGAGCAGTCAGAAGCTGTTGTTTGTGCTAGGATGGCACTGCCAACAGGCTGCTCCTAGGGGAAGCAGGAGCAGGCTCCAGCAGCCTTGGGAAGCATTTTGGGGGATGACAGCCACTTCCAGCTGGGCCAGTTGCTGGGTTGCTCAGCATGGGCAGCTCCATTTGGCTCCGAGTCTGTAAGAAATGTGCACCTCATACGGAAAGCTACAGAACACCTGCAATTTATGTTCTCTGAGAAGTCTGCAGTTTCTAGCCCCTCAAAGCCAAATTTTAAAGTTTTATGACCTATAATACTGCTAATCACAACAAAGATCATCTTGTTCCAAATCCCTGCCATGGGCAGGGACACCTCTCACTAGAACAGGTTGCTCTGAGCCCCACCCAATTTGACCTTGAACACTTCCAGGAATGGAGCACCCACAGCTTCTCAGGGCAACCTGTTCCAGCACCTCACCACCCTCACAGTAAGTAATTTCTTCCTAATTTCTATTCTAAGCCTACCATCTTTCAGTTTGAAGCTTTTACTCCTTGTCCTATTACTACATGCTCTTGCAAAAAATTCCTCTCCAGGGATTTCTTTGTTTTTTATACAAAACCCCATATGTGTAAAATACCTTCAGGTGTTGAAGATGGAACCTCTCTACTACAGGTCCCATTTACTATTGGAGATATATTTTACATACAATTTAAAGGCTGAGCACACAGCCTTTGCAGTGCTGGTTAGGGTAATAAAGGGAAAAAAAGGGTCAGGAAAAAAAAATCTGATCTTTGTAAAGTGTCTTGGGGTGACTTCTCAAAGAGGGACATAAAGTCATTTATACATTATAATAAAATTTAACCACTTGATTTTCAAAATAATTACTTCAAGTTCAATGGATATGCTCTTTGTAACAGAAAAAGATATATTAAAAAAAATCTAAAATATAAAGAGGGATCCTTGACTTGCCAATCTGGATGAGACATCTTGCTCTGGGCTTTTCCCCCTCTATTCTGCTGCTCTTCTGAAAAACTCCTGTGTAAATCACACTCTGCAGGTTCATCCTCCTTAACTGCAGGATGTTTTCAAGAGACAGCAATTATCTGTCACTACCAGCCAGAGGGGGAAAAAAAATTAAAAAGGCTATAGACACACAGAGGCCTGGCTGCTCCTGGATTTGATCAGAAATCACTTCTCAGCAGTGACACATAATACTGTTTTCAGGCAAAACATGAATAAACACGTGCATAAACTTTTGATTCAGAGCAATGCCACACTAGTTCTGTAATTCTTCAGATCTTAGAAGATAAACATGATGTGATGGGGTCATTTCTTGCTAGAAAGGCTTCTAAATAGCAAGTGGAAAGCTGCAACTAGTTGGTGATGGAGTGGATAGGACACTTCTCAGTGTGCAGAACGTGTGGCCAGGCAAAGCAGCAGGAAGCACTTGCTCTTGAGTAAAACAGATAAAACTAATCTGAGAAAGACTGGTCAGAAAACAAGGATTCAGCTTAATAAAAAAATAAAAAATGAAGTATTGACATTTGGTTTTGTTTTGTGCTTTTAAAAAATAAAATGGAGGAGAAAGAAGGAAATCTTCCGAACATCAGTTTGAGGAATTGAGGAATTCATACCCAAGCGCAGTCCCACACCAGGGACATTATTGTACAGACCTGCTCCACAGGAAAGTCTGGGAGCCAGACTGGAGCCCATCCAGGTCACCTGACTGCAAGGGTGTCTTCAGCCACAGCTTCTGGTGCCCCACACAACATTCCCAGAGGGCAAGGCTCCCTCTCATCCAGATGGCTACACACTACTCCATCATCTGCTTTGGAATGTGGTTGGGCCCAGCACTGTGTGCAGCTTCAGCTATCCCATCCTTCTGAGGACACAGGGGAGACACACACACAGAGGCATAAGGAAAAATAGTCAGTATTCACCAGTCAGAATGACCCAGCACCCTTTAAACACAGCTGGTTTTACCTTCTGCCATGAGGACACCTGGAACGCTTGAACAGCCAGATCACTGGCTGAATTTGGGACGCCTGGTCCAGAGAGGGGAACGATGCCAGTGCTACTCCATCAAGTACTGCTTGGACCTTTGCTTCACTGGAGTATGAACTGGTAAGTTTGGTTCCTGAGCCCAAGCTCATCTCCCCTATTCCCTGGTGATATTGGCCATGCAGAACATTACACATTTTCTGCACCAAATTGCCGAGCAGTTTCATCCTGCACCGTGAACCTGCTGCCCTCGTTCACCAGCTGGAGACAGCAGCTTTTCAGGGTTTCCCTTGTCCTCAGACCTACCACTGCCTGCACCTGTAAAAGGCCTGATGAATTAGTAATGCAAACAAGGCAATGGTGTGCTCATGATCAGCTTTGGGACCGAGTCCTGTCAGACTAACTGTATGCTAATGGGTGCTGCACATCGAACAGGACTGCAGGGCTGTCAAAAGGACACGAGTGCTTCATCAGAATGAAACAGGAACGTGCTGCAGCAGCTTGTGCCAGCTCACTTTAAAGGATCTAGAAGTACTGTGGTACATGGAAGGGGATTAAAAGAAGGATTGCAGAACCTCAGCTAGATGTCATCTTAATGTTATGCAAATCCTTTCTCCTGAAAACAAAGGGTGGATTCAGTAAGACCTAAGCAGCCTTGCTTGTGCAAGGCTAAATCCTACCCTGACCTCTTACTGATCACTGCTTTAACTCCACACCACCCCAATCACTGAAGGAGCAGAACAGAGAGACCTTCTAGATAGTGAAACCTCCTCTGGCAGAGCAGGCAACACATTCCTTTGTAGCAGCCTCTCCAAGGGGAGTGGGAGCCAAGATTTTCCAGTGAGAAACGAGAAATCACTGCCAAAGTGGAGGTGGAAGCACAAAGAGGCACCAACAGCTCCTCACAGAAGCACAGAGCCACAAAGCAAACCTTTGGTGTAGCCTCAGCTGCCACAGCAACCACAGAGCCCTGCCTGGGGTCACCAGGCGTCCTCGGAACATCAGGACAGGCTCACTTCTCCACAATTCCTCTTTAATTTGGTGGGATGTCAAGTCGGACTAAACCTAAGATTCTGCCAATAGCCCCACGCAGTTTGGATCAAAAGGTGGCAACACCAGGGCTCTGAAAGGAGCCACCATCCAGGGAAGCCAATCTGAATTCCCCACCACCGTGAAAAGCTGGAGGCTCACGCTGGGTTCTTAGTATTTTGTATATGTTGCTCAGCAAACCAAACTTCACCTGTGGTAACCTTTTCTTAGGATTTCTCCTGTTTCCAAAAGGTTTTAAAACAAAAAGACAAAGGGGGTGGGTGGAGGAATAAACACTCCAAAAGAAACCCCACACAAATTATTTATAATCTGTTACTTGTCAAACAGTGGCTTTAACAGGCCAAAAGAATTTTAATAAATGTCTCATACAGTGTGACTGATGTACCTACTTGTCCAATTAGCACTGCAAACAAACATAAATATCTCATTAAAATATATAAATGTATATTGCTTTGGTTTCCTACACTTTATTACTTCCAATATATTTCTGAAATGCATTTCATTTTAGGAGAAAACACTCCATCACACTCTCTCACCTGCAGATACCTTTGCATGCTGGTGCTTCTTTGTTATTAACAAACCTTCTGCTTTACATGGGATTTGTCAAAGAATATAAAATAAATACCTACAAAAATGTTTTACTCAAGGAATCAATAGAAACCCTCACTGAACAGGAGAGGGTTTTTTCGTGGTTTGTGTGCCTTTACTTAGACACAATACTGCTTGCATAGACTTTTAAATTACACTGCAGTGTTCTCCACTCTGTTATTGATTGATCTGAGATTTTTGGCAAGTCATTTCACCACTGTGCAGTTCTGTCTCTGCCTACCTGTCCTCTGTGTCTAATTACCCTTTAATACACCCTTTGGGGCAGCAACTGTTTTTCACTACAGCTTGTAGTACCTGTCACCATGGGATCTCATTTCAGTTGGCTTGATAGGCTAATAACAACATTCATGTTGTAAGAGAATTTTTTTTTTAAGAATAAAAGGAAAAAAACTAAGCAATTGCATTGTAGAAATACAGTACCAGTTCTGTGGGCAAACTATAAATATTTAGAAAGAACCTTTCTTCCTAAAAAGCTAGACAGGCTTTAAATAACATTTAAAACCAGAAAAACAAACAGAACCATAAAAAGACAGCATAGAGGACAAAAATCACTATGATTGAGAAACGTGGCAATTTCCCAAGGGTTTTTAAGAACTCTATCTCATAGCCTAGGTCAGGAGACCAAAGAGGGAAGGAAGTTTTACAGAGTCCCAGGTTCTCTCCTCACACTGAAATTCACAGAGAAAGCTGAGGACATCAAGAGTAACTCCCTGTATGGGGACTCTAAATAAGTCAGGGTTTTTTTGTAAGGGATTTTTAGAATCTGGAAGCTATTCAGATAGTCTAATAGCAAGGGCAATATCAGTGTCTGAAGGGATACAAGTGAAAACTTCTGTTTACTGTCCCAGCTGCGAATCTCTTTCCCAGCAGCATCCTCACGAGCTGGCCAGCAATGTACAGATCCAGAGGGAGGAATTCTGCAGCTCATGCAACCTGTTCCTACAGCAACTGGGGAGAAAGCTGCTTACTACTTACCAGGAATCTTCTGAATGTTGACCCAAAAGAACACTATTTGGGTCCCAACTGGATTTACTACTTTTCTAGAACTGGTACTGCTCTAGTCACATGCAGGAGGTATTTTCTCAGATATGGGAAAAAAAAAAAATCCAAACCAAAACTTCAGCTTCTCTGACTTTTACGCTCAGAAACTTTAATTTCCCTACCCTTAAAGCACAGGCACAGCCATGAATCCCTATCAAGGCAAAGCAGCTGTTACACTTCTACAAGTCAGATTAGCTGTACACAAACCCATACAATATTTCACACATATTTAAAAGTGGCATTTTTAAGTTTTATGGGTTCATCTCTTCTGAAGACTATTTTAGTACATAAGTATCACAGGCTTTGCATAAAAACTCAACATGAATATGAATCAAGAGGACTTTTTAATTTATATTTTCTTTACCGACTTTTAATTTTAATTAAGCAAACCCAACATCTTGATTTTACTTTATTTTCTTAACAAAACCTCCAGTACTGTGATGGATTCTTTTCCTGAAATATTTTATGCTATTTTTACTGGAAAATGACCAAATAGAGTGAGTGTTGAAAAAGCTCTTTTTACTGGCTTATCAGAAATTCCAGTAATTCTTCTAGAAGTTTACAGGGCAGAAATGTTCTTCCACATGTAATCAAGCAGATAAAATGAAAAATCAAATTCTTCAGGAAATGTATTCTTTGCACACAGTCTAACAAAGGTATTTTGAATAGGCTTCACTAGCAGTAGATGTAATAGAAAAACCACGAGAAGAAAACAGACCAGAACTACCAATAATAGAAGCCCCACATTAGTAATAACTTTATATTCTCTTAAATCCAAAATTATTGCTCAACCTTTATCTACTTTAAAGCTTCTGTCACCAAGACTGAATTATGACCAATTTGAGTTACACATCCTATGTTAAAATGATACAGAATATTTCCAGCAACTAATTCCAAGAAATTCATTATGTTAGACTCTGAATTTAATGTGAATACTTCCTTACATTGCCATAGAAACAAGAGACTCCCAACTTGAAATTGTCATGCTAGTTGCTACAACAAAAAGGCAGTTTCTCTCACCAGGACTTTCCAGATTTCATGCACGAGACAACAGGCAGATGTAACAAACCCACATGGAAAGGGAAATCAGAAATACCAGCAAAAACAATTACTATACAATTACTATATATATATATATAAAATTAAGAGGGTTCAGAGCAAACCACCTAATATCAAGTGGAGAACAGGCATCCCACCCAGTGGGCCTGAGCTTCAAGGAGTTTTCCAAATGAGTAGTCTAGTGGCTGAACAGGGAATTTGGAGGGTAATTACATTTTACCTGACCAAAGCACTCAATAGTTTAATCTGAGTAAGTGATCAGCTCCTCCATCAGTCTGATACAAGAGTTCAGCAGCTGCTCCCTTTCCCACTTCACAAGGATTTCATTTCCATGATAGGAGCACCTACATGATCTTTTAAGTTTTTAAGCTTGCAACAGGACTCTGCCAACACTTTGAAATATAAAATGCTGTTCCTATAGAAAAACCAAGGACAGAGAATTAAAATATAATGGGATTAATACTTGTTTATACTAACATACCATTTTGGAAGCGTGCAAGAGGCTTATGTGGCATTTATTAATGCAGATTTAGCACAAAGAAGGACTTAGTAAGGGAATAACAGAAACTAACACAGCCATTCCATTTCAAACTAGTTAGAGAATCAGCTGTGTGAATGTAACATGATAAAAACTATTCAGTGTAACTCCCATGGGGTACAAATAGGAGCATTCATCAGTTTTCAATCTAAGTAGAAAAAAAGGTGTGTGTTATAAGAACTTACATGTGAAATGGATGTCCTGGAATGAGACTGATTCCCCAATTTTGTTTCCTCTCAGATTCTGTAGTACAGGTTAGGTCTTGCTTTATGAAATGGCAATATTTTATCAGTAATATGCAGATTAATTCATGATTGGCATGAAGGAAACAAAGCTGGAAGATTTTTTTCTTTATATTAGAAAAAGAACCTTAAAATGTGCAATTTAAAAAATCATTTTGCACATTTCATTTTGACAAATGGAAGGACAATGTGAGATAGAAATATACCATTAAATAGGCAAGTAATAAAAGATGACTTGTACCTGTTTGCAGGAAGGATGTCCACTCTGGAATACTAATGTCACATTAACAGAGCTACACAATGTATTTGCTGATATAGTGTAGAAAATCTTGCTCATTATACTCTACCACTGTTTTCCATTGTTCTGCTATGTATAGTGAATCTATGAGTACTACACGTAACAATGAAATCTATTTCTAGGTTTTTTTTCCTTTTTATTCCCTGCATACCGAGGACACAATATTTCTTCTGAGTTTTTAAAAACAAACACACTATGACTCTGCAGAGAGTGAGAGATCTCAATTTTGCCCTTGGTGTCTGACCTAACAGACTGTCAAAGAAAAACCGTGGCCCCCGGTGTGGTAATCTGGGAACTCTGGGAACAATTTAATAATTCTGGATAATTTAGTGAAATGACAGCCATCACTGGCTATAGAGACTACCACGTGTTGTCAAGGCTGTGTCACGGATCTCCCAGACCAGGGACAATGGGAGATTGTTACACCAGGCTTTCTCCCATCACAACAGGCATGATCTGGAATCATGGAACGCCAGAATTCCGTGTCAAAACAAGTTTCTGCATGCTTTGGGAAGTGAACTCAAGGACAGAGGGTAGAAATATCTTACTGGCAGCATAAACTAGTTGGTGCTAATGCCAGACTCGAAAGATGTGCTACTTGAAAGGTTCAAGGTGAATTCCAGGGACACAGGAAGGTGCTTCAGGAGCACAGAAGGTGTGGAGCGGGCAAGAAGGAAGGACATTGGTGGCAGATAGGGCTCCACGGTTTGCAAATGTATGGGGGACCTCCATGAAGTACACTGATCTGAACCAAGGATGGCTCAAGAAAGTAACAAAAATATTTTACAGAAATGTAATAGAAAGGCATTATTTCATCTATGGATGTGGCAGCAGACAGCCAGTTTGTCCTGTCTGAAAACCATGAAACACATGCACATTTGGTTTTTTAATTCCATTTTCACATGGTGTTGAATACCTGAACTCTTGCCCTTACTTCCCAAGGTCAGAGGTCTGAAAAGAAAGGTGCAGTAATGACTTAGTGTTTATGGCCCTGCAGAACCTCTGAAGGCCCATGACCCCACGGCTGTTTTTGGTACCAGAGCAGGATGCAGAAACACAGCCAGGGAGGCCAAGGTGCTGCCTCAGCAGCAGGGGACCTGCGTGCAGTCCTGTCCTGTCCATAACTGAACACCTCCTGGTAAATCTCTGGTTTTTGTAGGAATGTCACACACATACAAAAGTCAACCTACACAAATGTTTCTCCCCCAGTTCTCAGGCAGCACCATTGTTTCACCCTGCTTTCATGAACTTGGGACAGAAGCACAGACACATTAAGAGTAACTCATGCTTTCAGCTGAAGAAGCAGTAATGCTGTTTTTTTCCTTTGGAATGATTTAATTGTGCATGTTTGTGGCAGGACAACTACCCCCCCCCCACACCCAGCTCTGTGTA
>VZRO01008034.1:76965-94576 GCA_013397915.1 Daphoenositta chrysoptera | reverse complement strand
CCGGCCCGCGGGGCTGGGGGAGCTGCCCGAGGAGCGGACAAGGGTCCTGCGGTCCTGGAGCTCTGCTCGCGGCCGGGAAGGACCAAAGGCAGCCGCGCTTCGGGATGTGGCTGCAAAACCAAGCGACACCCGTGCGCTTCGAGGATGTCGGTGTGTCGGGCGCTTGCAGAGCGGGTTCGCTCCACTCGGAGGTGTCAGTCAGTCTGTGGAGTTGGACACGGGCAGTGTTGTTAGCGCGGGTTGAGGTGGCTCAGGTAGGTGCTGCACCTGAAGGGGGTAGGACAGAGGGGTGGCAGTTCTCTCCGTGACATTTACTGACGGTCACCCTCGCACTGGTTGCCTTCTCCTGCTTGGCCTTAGTGGCCAAAGACCCCCACTCCAACTGCAGAGCTTCCCTGGAGCCCCAGCAGTGGGATTCACCGTTCAGCAGGTGATACTGCAGCTCGCTCCTCCTGTGGGCTCTCCCTGTAATTAGTTCTGTCATGTGCCTGACATGTGTGCGAGCAATGGACTGTAGCAATTGGCATGTCTTTGTGGGACACTTGCCTTGCCTAAAAAAATAGTTTCCATCCGAAGTGGAGCTTGACAAAATACAGGCAAAACAACATCCCGACTTTAAGAAGCGTAGTTTTTGTGCCTGCAGGATATAGGGGAGCAGGATATATGAAGGCAGAGGTCTGCAGACAGGGTACTGAAAGGGATAAGGCAGGAGAAATGTACTTTGTGTTACGGCATGTGATTTAAAGATGATCGGTTATTTTTAAAATTTCAATTAAAAGTGACTCTGAAATGAAATTTTTCACAAATTGTATTGCTGTTTTTCCTCTTGGTTTCTATGGAAACAGGCCTTTATGTGATCATGCTTGGCTGTGTCTCCTTTACTTCTCCAATAACTTTTGAAGCTGTTGGGCAGTTTCACCCAAATCTATCTCAAATATAATTAAGTTATTTCATGAAAACAGGCAGCTGGGTAGGGCTGAGAGATCCTGTAAATGTCCCAAAGGCTGTAACATGAACTTGCCTCTTATTAAACAGTGATTCACATGGTTGAGAGACCATATAAATGTCTTGGTAATGAGAAAAGTTTCAATTACAGCTCATTATCAGCCTCAGTATAAGTCTGTGGGAAACCAGGGTTCTTCAGTTCATTTTCCTTTAGAATTACTTGTGTTCCAGAGGTGGAGCAGACACATGCAGAGGGGTGGAAAGCATTGAGAAATTACTGACATCTGTATTCTGCAAGTCATTTCACCTGTTTCACTGGGGGGACCTGGTCAGAGGTGCAAAACTCTGTGTGTGAGTGGCTTCACAAAAGTGGGCTCAAAGGATAAACAAAACCAAGAGCCCACGTATCTGGAAACACGAGATGTGTAAGTACAGACGCTGAAGATGGAAGGGGAGCTGGAAAGGTACCTTGACTGGAAGGTACTAAGATGTTTTCACTGGTGGGACAAGGGTTATGTAATTGTCTCCTTTTCCAAAGACCATCGTGAGTGTCTTGTTGTCCTTAGGGAGCAGGGTCTCTGGTCTGGACAAAAAGAGGCTAAGGCATTTGGAAAGAGAACAAAAGAGTCAGTAGGTTTGTCTCTCTGTAGCCCTGCCTTTTCATTTTGTCTTGTTTTTTAGTTCAAAAGCGGGGTAGGAAGCAAATGGCTGAAAAGAGAAATACAAGACATAACATCCCGTTATCCTTCCCTTTCACAAATTTTGCCACAATCACTTCTTTGCTGAGTCATCTGCTCTGCTGAAGTGCATTCTACTAAAGTGGTCACCATTTCTTAATTTAGTCATTCTGCTCGTATAGTATTGTGGTTGTTGATTTGTCTTATAATTAAAATAAATTTCTAAGTAACTCCATGTTTACCCCAATATATGTACAACACTAGGACATCTGCCAAAAGTTCAGCTTTTAATAAATATGTCAAGAAATATTGGAAATATTCCTAGATGGCAGAAAGGCATCCAGTGGGTGTTATTTTGCTATTTCTTAGGAGTCCCTAGTAATGTATTGATCAGAGTTTTTTAAGTGCTCATTACCATTTTAAGAGAGATTACATTAAGAGTAGGTAATGGATAGAGCATTTCTGATTTCACATGTGCTGTAGACAAACCAAGCTGGGTGAACTCTTCATTTCTAACTGCAGTTGTATTAACCTAAAATAACACCATGTAGAGGTGTTGGAATCGGTGCTCCAGGGGCATTAACTTTGCCTCCTGGAGGTGGGCAGCAAGGTGAGCCAGACAGACCCCAGCACAGGCATCTGCAGTTCGGCAGAGAAGGGGGAGGTGAGATGGAAGGAGCCTTGACAGTCTTCCCAAAGCAGATCTGTGTGTTAGTCGATCCTCATGTCAGGAAAGGAGGGCAGTTTTCAGGTTCAGAGACAAAGAAAACTTGGTGAGTAGAGTGGCAGGTCAAACGTGTTCGGATCAGGAGTGAAGGATACTGTGATTAAAGGGTGGGTGAAGGATACAGTGTTCCTCTGCAGCATTTTCCTACACGAGGCATAAGATTTCAGAGTTTTGAGTTGACTTCGTATGGTAAAGTTTTGCCATCATATCACGACTGGCTTATGTGCTTTGGGCCTAGGGCAGTAATCCCAGAAATGCATCATTTGCTTTGCTCTTCTATTTGAAAATATATTCTGAGGAAATAAAACCTCATGCAAGGTCCTTTTTCATCAGCTGCACCATTTCAGCTAATTTCGTTTCATTTCTACAGGGCTAGAGGGGTATCTGTGCAAGATTGTTCCTGTCTCTGACAGAGCAAGTGTCCCAGCATGTGGCTGAGGGGGTGAGCGAGCGGATTCTCTGTCTGGCCCCTCAAGAGCTTGAAAAGGACCTTGTGATTTGCCAAGATCTTTCTGTCAGTCCCCTCCATTGGTTCATCCCAGGAGGGCCTGTGAACGGGTCCTGAGTGTGAATGTAAGGGTATCTAACACAAGGGATTTCCTGGGAGTAAAAGTAACAACGGCACATAATGAAACACATTCACCAAACAACACAAATGCCTTTATTATTCCTTTAAATCTGAGCCTGTAAACACAGGAACCAGTAAGTCACTGTACTTTTGGGAGTAAAGTTGAGCACATGAGTAAGCTGGAGTGTGAGTCTTCATAAATAATTATACTTCGTAGCTGGAAAGGAATCCTTTCTACTGTGACATTACAGATTCAGTAAAAAAAGTAACTGAATCCTGTTTTTATTTTCAGTATGCCACATTTTTAGATAAGTGAATTCCTCAAACAGAAAATGATGTATTGCACATGCCAAAGGGGATAAAAAGAAAATACATCCATTACCTTCTATTATTTATGCAGGAATGGAGTTCTCTGCCTTGTAATTGTGTTTGTAACATTGGACTTGAACTCAGAAGACATTAAATTTCCTTCTTCAGCACATGCTTCCTGTGTGACTGGATGATAACTACATAATATTGCTATCTCTTATTTTTTCCATTTTAGGATGGGCATAATTCCTCTTTTCTCTACAGTTTTCTATTTAGTCTGTCAGCTACTCAATAGTTATTCTTAAATAAGCTTCTCAACACTACAATACAGATTCACCACAGGGCATGTATTCATCTAGGACCAGGAATTCAGATGATTAAATCCAAATTCACAAATATTTTCCCTATGCCCTTAGTTGCCCAAAAAGTTTCTAATAGCTAATCTTCCCATCGGTGAAGCTCCAGAGTGTCTTAGTTGATTTCTTCTGCTCGGAGTTCTAAATGTTCTTTTTGCAATTCTGAGAAAATTCTAAGTCTAAAATTCCTAACCTTCTCAGCTGCAAATTTCACCAAAAAAAACACTATAAATTTTTTACCACATTTACTACAGTGACACATCTTCTATGAGCTTAGTTTTACTAGTATGAACCTAGAGTTATTTCTAATGTAATCTCTTCCCATTTCTTGACTTCAGCTTTTGAGAACTCTTGCTTCAGAAAAGCTAAAACCTCAGGCTATTTATCTAAAAACTCTCTTCCCAAGTCCTCCAAATTCTCACTCCTGATAAAACAAATACATGTTTTATTATACTACAGAGCAAAAGAAGAACTATTGTGTGTGTTCAGTTGGGTTATTTGTCTTAGACCAAAACGTTCCATAGTTCTGGCCAGCAGCGCTTCAAAACAATTTGTTATTTAATTTTAAACTTCGAGATTTTGTAAAGCATACATCTGCCTAAAATGGAAAGTAATGGGTAATACTCAGCTGTCTCAACCCATTGGAGGATTTCTGTTTTGGCAATAGCTCTTGCAGAGGGCAAATCTCATCACTTCTGGATGTGAAGAAAAAGTCTCCATGGCTGTACTTGAAAGATAAATGCAACCTTTGGGAGTGGAGAAAAACCAAAGACTGCAGTCATCTAAATAGTATAGTTTACAAAAGGTTTATAAGATTGCAGGAAACATTTTATTGTCTCCTGACCATCTCTATATTAGCTTTTGTTTTAAATGTGTTCTTTCCCAGTTATTTTTCTCTTTTCCCATCAAACTTTGGTATTGTATACTTCCCGTCAGACCTTGGTATTGTGTACTTCCCATGCAGCTCTTGCTAGCTGCTCATGAGTTGCTTAAGGTGAGATATAGAAAATTTGTTGGAGGTCAAAAACTTCTCCAGGGACAAAGTTCTGGGACAGCCTGTCAAAATAAATTTGGAAAGACCCATTGAAATAAACAAATGATAGCCTCGTTCTACAGCAATGCAAGTTTAAATTGCATCCCGGTAAATATCCACAGTAGAAGGGAGAATAAGACAGGAACGAAACTGCACACAACACCCTGTCAGAAAATAATCCTTTAAATTTGGTCTGACAGTAGAAAGATAGCAAACCTACAAGTATCTGTTACGGTGAAAGGGAAGAGAAGTGTGAGGCTTGCTGTGAGTTACTGCTGCTGAGTGGTGGCTGCTATTCTGAAAAATAGCAGATAAAGTGGCTGGGTGACAGTCTGGGCTTGAATTGATGACTTCTCCACCACCATGGCACCAGGTTGTGCACTTGCTAGTTTAAGTTATCCTGTGTATATTCTCTTCATTTTCCCATTTCAATATTTTGTATTCAGTGGTCTACCTCACCATTAAAATATCCATAAACATTTGGTTATTGCTGGTATGTGATTATATCTTAGATTAACAAACTACGGTGGACCTTTTCTCTGAATTCTTTTTTCCTTGCCTTATTTTCATTTCCCTTGGATTAGACAAAATGAGACTTTCCTCTTTCATGTTTATAATCGGTTTCATTTTACATTTCATATGAACTAACGGTGCTGCTGAGATTGATCTCACAGCGTGGCTGGGAAAGAAGATGAATATTTTATGAACTTATAAAAGATAAAATGAAAGCATATTATTCTAGGGATGTATTGTTGATGTTCCATGTAAAATTGTGACAGCATGTCCATTCAGAACCTTATTTGCACATCTCTCTCATCTCTTTGAGAGGAATAACTTTTCCATGTCAAAATTCTTAATGTGATTGCAAAGCCTTTTTGTCATGAAAATTAACAAATACTTCTGAAGTTAGAAGGATTCACACAGACATCACCATGGAAATTTATAAGAGGTTACATGTTTTGTAGATACATTTCCATAAATATTAAATCACGGTGCAATGAGGAGTTTGGAGAAAATGACTCTGAACTAATACCTGCAGAAACTCACCCAATGCTTGTCACTGCTCAGAGGCCGGGCAGGAGCCAAACTGAGTAGGAAGGACACCTCAGTCAATTTAGTGCTTCAGTGCAAGTGGTGCTGAAGCACTGAACTCGCCAAATCCTCAAAGTTTGTACCTTAGTGAGCCTGAAGCTTTAATGAACTCAGCTGGTGGGGATGATGTCTGATTTCCATTGCTCTACCACACTTTTAAATTCAACAGAGTTCCTGATTCGTGCTGCCTCATGACAGCTGAAGGGACAGGGCATCCCTTGCCTGGTCAAGGCGTGCTGAGGATCAGGGTCCAGCTGGTCTTGACTCCCTGGTGTCAGAGTTTTTCACAACTGCAGAAACATTTGGATTGCTTTCACAAGCTGGTTGTATTGAAAGATTATCTGGTGATGGAGACACGTTCAAGTAAAAGTATCATCACACTGGGGTTAGCGACAAAACGGCTTTGAATTACCAGGGCTTAATTTCAGAGTGATATATAAATACTCAAAAACTTGAATGCTAGGGTAAGCCTAGAGCCCTTGTCTCTGCCTGACCACCAGCGTGTGTGTGCTCCAGATGATGTGACATTAAGGGCATTTGCACCATTTGCTCTCACCGAGGCTTTATTCAATTTTGTTTATATAGTTCTGGGACTGGTCCACGCATGCTTAAAAGCTCAAGATGGGCTTTGCTGTGGTTTTGGGATGATAAACAAAAGTGCTTTCAAGGAAGCTGAATGACATTACTGTGTAGTTTTGGTGTTGCTCTCGGAATATGGCTCCATGCTCTGCCATGCTGGTGGCTGTACATTATTCTCAATAAAAACATTTCTGCACTGGTGCTTCCATCAAGAGCAGCTCACTGATGGGACTGCATGGTACTGTCAGGTCACGGATGCTGTTCTTGGATGACGTTTTCAGAGGAAAAAAAAAAGCTTCAGCTGATGTAATGACCTAAATCTAGTGAATTGAAGACAGAACACTCAATCAAGGTTTCAATTCAAGAATTTTGCACCTGTAAATTGTAGGTCAAGGCCACAGTCTCCAGGAATATTTGACGCTTGACCAGAAATCCAGCTTATCCTGGGGAAAAATCCCAGACAGGCACCTCCACTGAGTTTGAAGAAAGAAGCATGCCCACCCTCATGAAGGAAGACAGGTGCAAGTTTGCCCTTACTCCTCTCAGTTGAGAGATTTGTATTGAACACATAGCATATAAAAATAGATCTTAAAACTTTTGGAAGTCAAATTATTCTTATTTTGACTTTGGAAATGTATTTCCTTGCGCTGAGAGGAAAAGATACTGTACTTTATCATTGCCTTGTTATATGATAGCTGGAAATGAAAGAAATACTGTGTTTGCTAGGTGTTGAATTTTTTATCACTAATCAAAGGGATAAATGTTCTCAGTCACTGTGTAGTTGGAAACACACATGAAGAAGAAACACGGCATGGGCAATTAGATTGCTTTTGCAATTTCCTACAGATTATTTAATTATTCTGAGAGACTTTATTCAAGGACAGCTATGTTAGTTTTCTTCTATCTAAATAATATCGGAGCTCTCATAACCTTCATATTAGCAGGATATTTTATTCTCATAAGGATTCTTTATTTGTAAGTCTTGTTCTTTCTTGTCATAGCCAGTGCCTGGGCTGTTGTTTCTGAAGCCAGTAACACTTGCTCTTTTGTCCCTTTCAGTTAATGATGTAGGCAGTGGTGACTCTAACCCACAGTTCTGCTGCTGCAGCCCTTCACTCCATTCTTTTTCACCCCAAGGTTAATAATGAAGTAGTGGAATAATGAACATACCATAGGTAAATAAGGAAGCTAACACCAGTGCTGAGATTTATTTAAAAAGAGGTTTTTCAAAAGAGTGGAGAGGAAGAAGGAAAGAACTACTGTCATTAGAACTTTTGAAGTATTAAATTACTTTCTCAAGACTTTGTGATGTATATTGGTTTGGGATTTATCTTGTTTTCACTTTAGATTTTAAATTCAATTAACTTCTTTTCGAGTACCGTTACTTGTCTTTCTCACAGTACTCCTACCATCACTATGAACTTTGTGCTATGCATTTACATCCTAAGTCAGGGTTTATGCTCTGAAGTTTTTAATGCAGATACCATGAGTAATATGAGTAAAAGCAGGCAGGATCACATAGTTCCAAGATCACTTCCTGAACATGTAATAGAATTCGAGGGTGATTGAACACTAGAATAGGCTCTGCTGAGAGGTTGACTCATTAATTAAGATCCAACTGGGCTCAGCCCTGGGCATCTTGCTCTGCTTGACCCTGCTCTGGGCATGGGGCTGGACTTGGTGATCTCCAGAGGTCGTGTCCAGGCTCAACAATTCAGTAATTCTGTGTGGTTGTGTGCCCACCAGACCCAAGTCTCTGGAGCCTTACGACACAACTGCTCATTGAACCACATCATCTTTGCCATAAAGTTGTACGAAAGCAATATTGTTGTGGATGGAGACCAGATCTGCAATTATTAGATTGAGCTGTACTCCTTCATAGCAATTGTGCCATTGACTTTTATATTAAATTGGCTTTTGAGCACCTCTTGACCTGAAGGCTAAGTTCTTAGTATGCAATTCAATTTAAAAATTAATTGACACTTCTTCCAAACCCAGATTAAGAATCCTCTTAATTTACAAACCTAGGAGCCCTGAATGAATTAATAATGTGTTTACTAGGTTTATATATTGGCATTCCTACAATACTAAATGGATGGAATTGGTATTAGTTCAGCTGGTCTCAGATTGAAACTGTTTTCTCCCAGTGATGAGAGAAAATGACAAATTGTTCATTTGAGAGGATTTTATCTCTTGTGGGATACACTTTAGAAAGGAGTGCTGGAAATAGAGGAAAATATTGCATTTTCCTATACAGATAAGCTAATATTGAATTATTTTTTACTTCTTTTCAGGTGAAATCAAGTATTCAGTTGGACCCACATAGTGCTGCATTTATTCTGTGATTTAATTTTCGTGTACGCATTTTTAAGTGTCAGTGGAACAAATCTTTTCTCCTTGCTGCTTGCACTTAAAAAATGAGTGCTGCACTGGCAGCTGTTTCCTTGCACTGTTAGTATGAGCAAATGTCTGACCTACTCAATTAACAATATTGTTTTCAGAAGTACTTAATTGTTTTCCTGATATTGCTCCTTCAGTTCTGGTATTCAGTAACCTCAGGATGCCCTTCTCTCAGAAAGTACACAGGTTTCCACCTGCAGATTTTGGCTGTGCAATGATCTTCCTAAAGCAGATCTGCACACTGTTGCCCCTTGGCTTCTACTGGAGTCCATCATCTTAGCATCGTCTTCAAAATAAATAAAGTTAGTCAGATTTTTTTAAAGTTATTTTTGTACATTAAAAAATATTGAAAGTTATTGCTTTTGTATTGTACCATTGCAAAATCTAAAAGACGTTCATTTTGAAGCTGTCTTCTCAAGCTAGCCAGTTTATTTTTAGAAAAAAAATCCACAGCAAAGAAAGAGTCAGACTAGAATTTTCAGTGTCTTTTACAGTAGTCTCCCTGAAGAACATGTTTTCAGTTTTTGCAAGGGAGGAAGAAGTCATCTGTTTCTTAGACAGCAATAACCAGACTGATAAAAAATAGGTCAAAATTGAACCTTTTCAAGGTAGGTTTGTTTTCTATACATTTTAGAGAAATCAGTCAATTTTGTGATTTAGAAATAGCAAGTCTATTCCAGCCAAAAAGAGCAGGCAAAGTAATTTTCACTTCTTCTAGGTGTAAATACGACAGCATTAAACTCCATTGAATTGATTTGCATATATGTATGTTATAATTAATTATCAAAACAAAGTCCGTGTGAATATTAAGAGACTCACTTTGGTCCTAGTAGAAAAAAGAGTTTAAAACAAACCTGAATTTCTGTTCTTAATGATTTATTTTGAACTTCAGTTTTCTACTATATGTACCTATATCCCACAGTTTACCTTTAGTTTGGCTTTTATATGTTATCACTGAGTAGTTATAAGTCTAGTTTGTCATTTGAAAAGTGGATGATTTTCTAGGATAATTGCTGGAGATGTAGAAGGCAACATAATTTTTTTACAAAGAATGTAGCTGCTTGTATTTTTTTTTTTTAATTCTGAATCACAGGCACTTTTTATGGTTCTAGAAATTGTGATCCTAGCAGCGATTTTGACTGTTATGAGTGCTTACACTTTGGGAGCTCACTCGTTTTTGCAAAAGCATGGCACTTGACAGTGTTTGTTACTACTAACACTTGCCTTTCTGCAGTGATAAGAGGATGGCAGTAGGCAGGTGTTACGCTGTGACTACGACTTAGCAGGAGAAACTTGCTCCTTATCCCAGCCCTTATTCTCCCATCTGCTTGCTTCACTCTCTGTTGTGTCTGGCTGGAATCCAGATTTGTAAACTCTTTTGGGGACATGGATTTTTTTTTTTTTTTTAAATCTTCCATGCTTCTAGATGACTTAACACAGAAAGCACAATAATTATCCCTTTTTCTAAGACTGAAGGACAAATATTGTACTCTACAGTCTTGCCTCCTTAAGACCATCAGAACTTAACAAACTGTAGGACTGCATTGTGGCTCCATCCCTGACCGTGCAGCTCACTTTTCTTGTGATAGGAATAAGCCTTCTGAAGTGCCCTTATTTGGGCTAACAAATCAAAATAATTGGTGTATCTACTACACCAGACTAAATTAGTAAATAAATTTAGCCATTTGTTGTAATAGTATCTTGGTGGTGGTGAATTGAATTTAATTGGCCATTATTAATTAAAATAACGAGTACTACAACAATTCCTTATTATCTTAAACTTCTAAATTAATCAATGAGGTAATATTTGGGTAAAATCAAAGTATATTCATACTTTCGTTTTATTTTACATTTGGTTTGGGGATTTCTTTTTCCCAAAAGTTGGTTAGAGTATTGTGCTAATAACACCAATGTTGTGGGTTCAGTCCTCATATAAGCTATACACATAAGAGCTGGACTTGATAATCCTTGTGAGTCCCTTCCAATTCAGAATATTCTATGGAAGATTATTGTAGCCTGTTTTAAAACTGTGATTTATGGCAATGCAAAACAACACCTCAGAGCTGGGGAAGGTTATGGAGCACATCTTGAGTGCCATCACACTTCAGTGCCAGCACATGCAGGACACCAGGGGATCAGACCCAGCCAGCGTGGGTTTGTGAAAGGCAGGTCCTGCTTGAACAACCTGAGCTCCTTCTGTGACCAGGGGACCCACACAGTGGATGAGGGAAAGGCTTTGTTTGTTGTCTACCTGGACTTCAGTAAAGCCTTTGACACCATTTTCCAGAGCATTCTTCTGGAGAAACTGGCTGACCATGGCCTGGATGGGAGCACTGTTCACTGGGGATGAAACTGGCTGGAGAGCTGGGCCCAGAGCGTGGAGTTCAGCTTTGGGCCCCTCACTACAAAAGGACATTGAGGAGGACTTTACTAAGGTAATTACCTCTCAAATCAGGGCTTGGCTAGATTTACATTATTTTTTTTCCAAAAAAAGATCTCTAAGGACGTGGCTGGAGTGAGTCCAGAGAATGGCAGCAGAGCTGATGAAGACTGTGAGGAGTGGCTGAAGGAGCCAGGGTTGTTTAACTTGGAGAAAAGGAAGTTCAGAGGGAACCTCATCACCCCATGATGAGTGGTGATAACTCACCTGAAAGGAGGTTGTAGCAAGCTGGGGGGGCGGACTCCTCTCTGAGGTAACAAATGACAGGGCAGGGAATGGCCTCAAGTTGTGCCAGAGAAGGTTTAGATTTAGGAGAAATTTCTTCTCTGAAACAGTTGTCAGGCACTTGAACAGGCTGCTCAGAGGAGTGGTGGAGTCACCATCCCTGGAGGTGTTTGAAAGACGTGTGGATGTTGGACTTGGAGACGTGGTTTAATGGTGGAGTTGGTTGTGTTAACAGTTGGACTCGATGATCCCAGACGTCTTTTCCAACCTAAATGATTACGTGATTCTATTCTATAATGCAAATGGATGTAGACTCTGAATGCACACATTTTTAAATATGCTTTGAACTTTAAACAAATAAGCAGTTTCTTTACGGGCATAGCTCATTAAAGAAGTACAAAATTCCTGCAGGTGATTCTAAGATCAGTGCCCTGCATAGTTATGTTGACACAGAAAATGATGTTGTTATGGCCTTGGAGAAGCCAAAGGGAAGAAGAGGATTTGTAATTATGTTTGAGGTATTCAAAATTATTTAAGTTACTTTATCTTCAGGGTTCACAAACTTTTCTCAGGCTCTCCCATATTTTCTTCAAATGAGCTCTAAAATAGTTCCCTGCTTACATTTCCTAGCTTTAGGTTCACCTTGCCTGGCAATATTTACAAGTGCAGATGAATTTGCAACGAGTACAGTGAACTATCAATCTATTATTTCATTTTATTAGAACAGTAATAAAAATCTGATGCTCAAGTGCTTAAACTTAAATGATGTATTTCTGAATTTGTGGGCTATGCATTTGGAAACAATCAGCTGGACAGCATGCTGTCCCCATGCACTGCTCTTTGCAGCATAACATCCTTTATTATGTTGCTGTTTATGTATTATCCCTCTACTGCATTATTGCACTCAAGATGTACTTATGTAACGGGACATAAAAATAATTTGCGGAGTAGTAGATGGAAGTTAAAAAACACTGCTGTCTACGTTAGACAGGATTTAGTTAGAAAGCTAAGAGGAAAGTCATGGAAAATGTAATCTTCTCTATTTTTTTCCTTAATCTTTTCTGTTCCTTCTCTGTACATGGCATATTCAATCAGATCTAACTGCTTGAAGATTCCTGCATCTTTAGAAATCCCTTTTTGGAAAAAATTAATGTAAATCTAGCCAAGCCCTGATTTGAGAGGGAATTATCTTAAAACTGATTTTGAATGACAGTCATATTTTACTTTTATCTTACTCAGAAATGTTAATATACCTGTCATAGTAAAAAGCTTTTGACAGTGAATTAGAAATTATCCTGTTTCCCAAGGATGGCACTTGAATTACCTATATACACAAAAGTGAGAAAACAATAACATAATTATTATTTAGAATTAATTTTTATTATTGTATCCAAATCCTAGTCATTATAATACTTCAGTAATTTATGATCAGTTCCAGAATCTGTTAACAAATGTGTTCATGCAAACATGATCAAATCTGTACTTCGACATATGGTACGATGTTTTTAATGGAACCTGATAATCCAATGAATAAAAGAGATGCAGATCGATACTTTATAATACTCTAGGAATGTGGGTTTGATTTCCTTACTATGTGTCTCCTGTCTTCTCTGAAGCGTTGGATACAAGGTTCAGAACCATTTCTGTAAGGTGGTGGTGTTCATTCTTCCTGCTCGGATGAACAGGTACTAAATTTAATTTTGGTGTCTGGAATTTTCTTTGATAACCAGCTAAAAAACTGAGTCTGCTCAGTGAAATCCACCCTATCCAGACTCCTCTGAGGCATCTTTGACAAGTCTCAGAGAAATAACCGAGCTGCCAACAGACAAGAAGTGGGAGGAATCACTTGGCTGTGGGGTTCCCAGAGCCTTCTGAACTTTTGGGCTACGTCAGAGAGGTGAGATCTTCCTCCCCTGCTCAGCAGATCTCAAACAGGAGGGTCCTACCAGCACCCACAACTGCACATCTGAGCCAAGGGTGTCTCAGGAGCACCTGCAGGGAAACACAAACTCAGCTCTGCAGGAGCAGGGTGGACTCCTGGGGTGGGAAAAGGGTGTTCATTTAGGGAACAAGTACAGCACTGTGAGAGATGTCAGGAAAAGCAAGGAAAAAGCAATGGTGAAGCAGGACTCAGGTTTTGCTAAAAGTTGTAAAATGCTTTGAAAATTAAACTTACTGAATGTTATTCCTTTTTGCTTGTGCTATATTCCTGCATAAATAGATATATATATGGGTGAAGTATGGATATATTTTTGTGTCCTTGTTTGTATGAAAACTCTGAATATTAAAATTAATGTATATAAAAGTTATCTTCAGAGAAATTGACATTAGTAGCTGCAGGAAGCATATACATAATTCTTTAGAAATATAAATTCTCCTTTTCTTAATACCCATAAAACCTTGCTGTTGTGTGGGCAAGACTCCAAATGCTGTATTTCTGTAAAATGGCTACCAAAATCAGCTACTGTTCATTTAAAGTATCATTTGGAAACCATGGGAATAGGAAAACTTAATTGGCAGAAAAATGTTTCTATCTATATACTTTGTAAAATATGTCACAAATTCAGAACTTGCAGATAGTGGCTGTGGTGACACTTTTCATGCAGATTAAACAGGTGGAGTCCAAAGTCCCCAGTTAGGATAATAAATAGTCACCTTGATTTCTACAACCTCCTGCAGAAGAGAACAGTTGGCTGATCAGTGCTGGATCTGGGTAAGCATCTTTCAAATATACACTGCACTGGTTTCAGATGTAAAACTCCAGAAGGACTTGGGTCTTACAGAGTTGTGGTGTTTCAGAGTCAACTTTGAGTAGTCAGGGGAAACTTGGAGCTATAAACCTTGCTAAGTATAAATTATACATTGATAATTAATGTTCATCCGAGGTATAGATTGGGTGCCCAAGAAAGAGATCCACTGGTGTCTTCAATATGAGTGTAAAAATCCTTAAAACATTCTTATGCCCCGTGTTAAATTGTAAGAAAGAACATTTACGTGCACAAACCATGTTTTATAGCTATTTTTTCCACCACCTAATGGTTAATCTCTATTCAATAAGTGAAAATCGTGTGATCAACTCCCTTTGGCAGCCTGATGATATGGCACCTGCCTTTCTCAATTTCTCACAGTGCAGCTTTTTTAGTTTAGAAAGAGTACATAACTGTATGTATTCAAGGGAGAGGAGGGATGACGTTTTACCCCACGATCAGAACACAAGGAGCACACATGGAGCATTGTACTGCCTGATTAAATAGTCCTTGGAGCAAGGGCTGAAATTTATGTAACTTTCCAGCAGGAATTGATCACCTTCTGTTTGTAATATGTATATAATTCCCCACATAATCTGTCTTTGGTGTCATCAAGTGGCTATTTCTGTATTTCATGCACAGTGGAACAGTTTAAAGGACTGAGAAGTTCCAATACCTTGTGTTTAAATGCATTAACATGGAGAACATGTGGCAGGTTGAAAGCTCTGAACAGAAAATAGACGTTTTTTCTTGTTCATCACACAAGGACTGTGCTGGCTTCTAGGTAAGAGGAAGGTGTCTTCATCAGCTCTTAATTCTGGGGACCGAAAGGTGGGGATATGTTTTGAAAACAGGAAAAAGGTGATGGAAAAGCTACACCATGATTTCCAGCAGGGGCTGGACGTTGTGTGAAAAGGGGGCGACAAGGAGGAATGACCCCACCCTGCCCAAACTTGTTCACAGTCAGAATAGCAGTTAAAATCTAATCAAGTTTAGTGGAGGCTGCAAAACCTTTCCAGGTAGTTTTGTATGACACAGAACAGACAGACAGATCAGGATGCTGTTGGAAGGAAGGCCTGAGGGAGGTCTAAGGATGTAGGGATGGAAAAAGAAATCACTAAACAAAAGTTGGGTGAGTGGGTGGATGTGAGAGAAGAGGGGAAATTATGTTCTTTTTTCAACCTGGTTTTGCAACAAGAAAGAAAACTCCCATTTATTTGTTTCTTTTTTGAACAGTCAGTCTAAATTTCACTCATGATAGGAGGACATGCATGAAATTATTTTAATGAGAAGTTACTTAAAGGAAGCATAATCAGGGAGATTAGGGGGTTCTGTACTTCTTCAGCTTTTATGTCTGTATCTACATGTGTGAAAATTTTCAAGAATTAATCATTTACTTTCAAAAATGCTTTGGGCTTTTAAAGTAATTCGGTTTTTTTAAGCATTGATGTAGCCACATGTTTTCCCATTGATGGTTCAGAAATAGGATTTCCCCCTATTTTTATCTGTCAAATTCAGTAAAGATAATAAGGTATTTATGATACAGTAACCAAGTTACTGCTCTGCACAACAGTGTTGCAAATGCGTTTGCAAAATGTTCGACTGTTCCGTTACTTCCAAACTTCTCCACAGTATTTCAAGAGCTTTAGCTCTATATCTCTATTTACCTCAACAGAGAAATATTTAAATAAAAGGTTTTAAAATTACTGATTTCTCCATGTACAATGATGGTTTAGGCCATTGTTATAGTGACTGACTGAGCTGAAAAGAAAATACAGGACAATTTTTGAAGGATCAGAACACAAACCTTGAACATCTTAATTAGAATAAAAATACTTTTGATAGCAGGGTTTTATTCTTAAATAATGAAATTTGTATTTGTAATATGTCAGAATTTTTTCCATGTTTTTGTTATTGCCATCAATAGTTTGCTGATAGCCAAATCAGCCAAAGATCAAAGGCACATGAGTGACTTCCTACCAAGAACACAAACATCAGCTAAGTAGTTGCAAGTACAGTAGGCTGACATGGAGGACAAAATGCTGTAAATAGGGAATAAGGGTCTGGAACCTGCCATTATGATCAAAGATAATTAAAAGGCCATGTGAAACCACAATGGACAGGACAATATACTGGAAATTAAGAATAAATTAGTGCAAAATAATTCCTAAATAATTTTTTTTTCTTTTCAGTCTTCCCAGTGTCAATTTGGTTCTTTTAGTTACACTTTGCTCTTTTTGCTTTTATCCACTTTCCTCTTTTCATTTTATTGCAAAAATTAAACAAAAAAAAAGTTTTAAAAAGTACTGCTAGAAGCAGAGAAGTCAAAGTTCATCCTTAGAAATAAAGGCATGTGGAGGAGTATCCATTTTATGCTGCAAAGGGTTTCAGAAAGTCTCGCCCATGCCTGTGCGTGTTTATGCTGTGCAAATGGGAAGGCATTTCTCAGAGGAATGCAGCAAGAAGCGTTTCTGAAAGCAATCGGGAAATTCTTGCTGATGTGGGAGTTGCCAGCACTCTCCCAAGCTAATGAAAAACCCAAGATTGGGGTTAACTTCGAAAGAAAAGTGTCCGCTAATTGATTTTCGTCATGTGTGGAATAAGAATGGTGGCTCTCTCCTGAAGGGCCGGACACTGCTCTGGCAGCCGGGGCATCACTTTCACCTCCCAAGTGCAGGGTTTTCAGCCTCCCTTGCAGTGATTGCGGCTCTGGCGTCCTCTGCACTCACAGCTCCTGCTTATCCTCCTCACTCGCTCTTCGCAGCTCCTTTCAGCCCAGCCGGGGTTATTTTAGTATTTAAACCCCAGCTCTGGGGGCATGGCCGGGCTCACCAGCGCCGCTGCGGGCACCGAGCGAGGGCTCCCCACACCGCAGGCGCAGCTGGGAGCAGTCCGAGCCCGGCGAGGGGTGTCCCTGCCCGTACCCCACACACATTTCTTTCTGGGAGTGTCCCTAGCCGTTCATTTCTCCTGCTGGCCCCGGTGTCCCGGCGGAGCGCGCTGCCCAGCAGGCCCGGGGTGGTGCCGGGCACCGGCAGTGCCGGGATGGACGGCGGGGAAAGCGCCCCGAGGGTGGGCTGGGCACGGCTCTGCCCCGGGAAAGGGCGGAATTACCACCGCCATCACTGTTAAAAACGAAGTCCAGTCACCTGCTAAATTTAAAGGTTTTTAATAAAGAAGAACAATAAGGGACAAAAGATAGAGTAAAAGGATTACAGCATCCAGGTGATGCTGGGTACCCTTGGCACAGAGCCAAGAGCACAAAAACCTAAGACACTCTCTTTATATACATTTCTATTGCATCAGTCTGTTACATAGTCATAGGCAAATATGTATATTCATACTCTTTCCTGAAAAACATATGGCCTTTAAGATATGAGAGGAATTCTTCTGTATGTTGATTCTTGGAAGATTTGTAGGTAGAGATGTCCGGTAACAGGAATCTGTTACATCGTGCTTATCTGAGATTGTCACTTTTGTGTTTATTTGAGATTGTCCTAGGGCTGGAGTTAT
>VZRO01008034.1:65609-76943 GCA_013397915.1 Daphoenositta chrysoptera | reverse complement strand
GCAGCGGAAGCTCTAATGAGATTGAAGAGCAAATAAGAAACCAATGAAAAGATTTTTTCTTCCAACCAATGTAATATGTAATATAGATATCTGTACATATGTTCTTTAAGAGTATATTCTGAGCACGAATTAATGTTACCAATTAAAAAGAGGGGGGGATTGTTATAAATAAAAGCGGGGAATTCGTGCTCAAATAGGTAATACCGAAATATGTTACCAGTTTAAAATGAGGAAAACTTGCCCAGAGAAAATTGTGGCCTCGCCTAGAGAACTGATTTACATCCTAAAACAGAACTACGGAGAATGAAACATTGAGCTGACTGCTGATATCTACATTTCCAAAAAGGACTTCTCGGCAGAACTGATTAACTATCTCCTGAAAACCCCTCCCAGCTCAGGTGCTAACGACCGGACCGAGAAATTCCCGGCAGAACTGATTAACAGTCTCCGGACCGAGATAAGGAACATCATGAGCCATCAGATAACATTCCCTGGTGATGAAGAATTAATCAGGCACAGGATATGCTTTGTCCACCTCAGCTTCATGAATACGATGCTTCATGAATATGCTGGTGGCCAAAAGTAACGTCCAAGATCCGGACTTCATGAGCAAAAACTTTAAATAAGTGAGCTGTTGGAGGCAGTGGTTGTGAACGGAGGGAGGTCTGATGCGATAGAGGTCAGACCTGCGTTCACCCAGTTCCAACCCCAGGCTTGGCACTGTCTCCTTTTCGATCGTGGCTTTGGGTGTTCAAATTCTCGGACACAAAATAAATTTTATACTTGTTTTTATTAAATTGGGCGTACGTATTTATTACATAAGCATTACAAGTCTGCGCTTTTACCAGAGATTTCTGTTTGACACGACACGTTTACAAACAGTTTGGTTACTCCTGCTTCGTTCTGAGCTCTGATTTGAAGGGATTGAATCTATATTTCCATTTCTATGGAAACAGCTAACTGTCTTCTAATATAGCTGTTTTGTAACTGCTGGGTCTGATTCTGTTCTCATGTGGGCTGTTTTCAATCCAGTTTAGTGCTGTCGATCCCACCTGAGTTGCTTGAAGCTGACATTTATAACTGAGAGCATTCAGATCTGCTGCTCTCCCCGCACACTGCAGAGAAAGGGACTTACATGCGAAATGAACGCAGGTGTGGAGCAGATACTGTGAAACATCCCTCACCATCCATCATTTCGATAGCCCTAGTTCTAACTCCAGAGCTAGAGCAGCCACAAATTTCTGATACATGGCTCACACCGACCTGCCAACTGTGAAGAATCAGCCTTTTTGTATTCATTAGGAATATGGAGTTATATTTGATATTCCTCCAAAAACTTCTGAATACATGATCAGCATTGCATTTGGCTTTGGTGAGGGGTTTTTCCCATTTGTGTTAAAACCCGTTATGTTATGTGTTTCAAAAGTGCAAGGTGTTCATAATTGTTCACCTTCTTATGCACTGGCCTGGTGCAGAAGCAGGAGTGGCCATTCTCTCACCCCTGACTGTGGGAGAATCTGTTCTTTGTTTTAATGCTGTTTGCCTTCCTTCAGAAAAGTGCAGTAGTTTCTCTTGGGATTTGCAATCTTTGTTATATTTTGAAATTAAGCTGTAATCAAATGGGTTTGATCCTCCTATCAGATGGTTGTGGCTCGGGAAAAATCATAAATGATCTATGGAGGGCTGTCTGGTCATATTGCAGGAACAACTTTCATGTTTCTAACGAGTGAAACCACATGAAAAGCTAGGAAAAACATGAATATTTCCATGAGATGGATTTTGTCTATTATTTAGTCATTTTGAAACTGGATACAAAGATATCCCTCAGAGCTGTGCAATAGCCAGAGCAGGAGTGACCATTACCTCCACAGGCTTCCTGCAGCTCACGCTCATCGTGTGATGATGATGTCTTTCCCTGGTTCAGAGACCTTGCACTCCCTTCTTCTGAGCTGGCAACAGCAGCCAACGAGGCTGCACACATTTATCTCCTGGGAACACTCCTCTTCCTCTTGCTGTGGCTGTGAAAAGAGTTAAAATGTGTACATGAAGCAGGGTTTGTATTTCGCTGTGTCTGGCACCATGGGGCAAACTAGTTTTGAGTCATATTTTCACGGTTCCCTGATGGGTAAAGTTGACACTCTGGGTTTTTTTTGTTGATTCTTGCTCTCCTGAATTGAATCAACCCATGAGCCAGTTCTTCTCTGTGCTACTTTGATGTTATTGTAGTAATTACGATTTTTTATTTACCAGTCACAGAGCTTAAAAACAGAGCAGTATTATGAAAAAAATCTGTTCTTGACCTATAACTCATACTATTTTTGTGGAAGAGATAAAATATACATTACACTAAAAAGACACTATTAGTATGCTAAATAAACTAAAGGGAAAAATAAGATCAACATATTTAAACATCTACTGAAGCATATGAAATATATATCATTTCACATTTTCAGCTAAATTATACCATAGAGGTACTGATAAATCCATTGCTAGAGGGCCAAATTGGGGCTGTGGTAATATACCCAAAGAAGAAATCGTGGTAGGTGGCAATATATGCCTTAAACAGCTTGAAGAAGGGGGTGGATTAGGGATGGGGGGTGGGGGATGTTTGGTTTTGTTGTTGTTTTGGAGGCTGTTTTGCTTATTTATATAATTACTTATTTATTTATTGTAATATTCCTCACTTTCTTATTCACTTCTTTGTGGATGTATTTGTGGAGAGATCTGACAAGGCTGATACTTTCACTGGGCAACTTTGTCACGCTCAGCATGAACCCACTTACTAAATAAATAAATGTGCCCCGTGTTACGCTCTCTGTTACTGACATGGTGGTGTTGAGTCTGAACGAACTCATTTTCCTGCTCGGGGGGAACAGTCCAGGAACTCTCTGAACAGCATTTGCCTGGCAAAATATGCAGAGGTGCCTTCAGACCGTCTGCTTTTCTGATTAAACTGCCACGGGAGCACAGTTTATGTAGTTCAGAGATGTGAACAGCCCCTCTGAGGCCACAGGAGGAGGGACAGAGTGGCTGGGCATGGACCCCAGTAGAAAATGGCATTTCCCAGTTGTGGACTTGTGTTGGTGCTACCATGATAAAACATAAAAGCAGCACAAGACAGTTCCCAATAAAAAGTTATCACTTCAATTCCGAAAAATTGTGTTTAGAGATTTAGAAATCCATTTCTAAGGTCTCTAAGCCTTTCTGCCTTGAGCCTATCTTTTCCCATTTTATCTCAGTCTCTTAATTGTAATTCAGGATTAGTGCTAAGGTGTTAGTAAGTGGTGGGAACAGTAAAATCTCTGCTAGTACTGAACATTTATTGGTTTTAAGCTGTGTAAGACTGTCTGTTATTATTGAAAGGCCTATCTTTTGTTTTTACTTCACAGAAATGATGAAGAGCTCATTCTCCTGAGGATAACATAAATACAGGTTATAAGAATTTTAGTGTTAGCATTTTTCTGTCCATTGCAAGGGCCCACCCCATAGGTGAGACTCTTAATTCATCCTGCCCTTGTGTATGATCATTTTTTCTAGATTTTTTGTTCCTTAAAGGGAAGGGTCTTATGTCAAATACAGTGTGATAGTGCATAGTGGTACAGAGAGTAGAGGGAATGTTCTTATACACCCCTGACCTTAGTGACAACAACATATTTGCCTGAGATTATGCAGAACTGGACTCAGGCACCCATGTTGTCTCTTCCAGTGTTAGTTAGTTGCCATATAATTTCGGGATTTAAAGTGTAATTTAGTGCAGCAATTCCCATGCTGTGACGTGGGAATCACTTGCACCTGCACAACCAAGAAAATGCTTGATGGTACAGAGAGTTGTGCCTGTGGACATGGTCCTTTTCTTTGGATGGTCTGAAAGTCCATGCCTAATTGTCAGGGACCTCTAATAAATACAAAAGCTCCATGTGATTCTTTAGGACAGATCCTGGGATCTCATAAATTGCCAACATCCTCAGGATGTGACCCTTTGTCATCTGTATAAATGATGTGTAAATATATATAGAAGATGCATCCATAGTTGATCTAAATCAGCCTGCATCTTAAATAACTTAATAATTGCTTGGAGTTTATGCATCATGCAGCTTCAGAAATCAAACAATCATCAGTCAGGAGGCAGAGTTAAGCTTGAACACACAATTGCATGTGTTCTTCCTGAAGACTTTTTCAGTGTAGCAGTATAAATAATTGCTTACAACCAGTTAATATCTAATTGAATGCAAAATGGAATTTCTTATGCATGCTGGCACAGAACAGTGTTCAGTGTGCCTCACTGGTTTGTAGGAGTGAAGGCACGATTTCAGCTTATCTAGGTAACAAAAGGTGATTTATCTCAGTTATAATGGTAGAACATCATAGCTCAGGGCGGGGCTGCACCCTCTAAGCACCAGAGCTTGGATCTGCAGTCAGGATTTGGTTTGATGAATGACATTTCAAGGAGATCTAGAACTCGTCTGAAAATATCTGTCTTTGAGAGAGATCTCTGCAAGTGACTTCCTCATTTTCTTCCAAATATGTCCAGACTTTGGTGAATTCCCAGACTCGGGTGTTCATTGTGTCACTGTGGATCCATGTCAGGAATGTGTTTCTTATGTCTGCTTTCTTCCTTTCATACGTTGCCAATTTTTCTTTTTTTATTCATTTGAACAAGAAAGGCAGACCATTATGCAAAAGCTTACTTGGAAAAATAAAATGCCTTGAGCTAGTACAGCTGCTTTGCTATAAATAAAGTTAAATATCGTGGGGTTTTAACCTTGCTGTTTCATTACGTTAGATTTAGAGTAGCCTCACTAGAAAGAAGTCCACTGATATGCTGAACTCATGTTTTATGTGTATTTCAGTTCTTGTGAGCAGAACAGCACAGAAACAGTTTATTATAAACTGCTATTTATAAATCATGACTGCAGGTACACAGCAGATAGGCACTCCAGTGTGTATAAGCTGAGAAAAGCAGAGATGGACTTGTAGCAGGGTTACATCTGAATATCCCAGAGATCTGAGTGACTGTGAACTGCTTAGATGTAAAATCTTGAAGGATTTTCATATTATCATATGAAACAATAACTACTTTTCAGTTTTTATATATTTTTCAATAATAAATATTTTGATACAGTATATTAATAAATATTTTAGTAATATATAATTGAAATAACTAGATATATAAATAAATAAATATTACAATAAGAAATATTTTTTATCAATCTCACTTTAATGCTCAGTAAAATAAGGGTAAAGATTATTCTGGGTGGTATTGCAAAGCACCTGGAGAACAATGCAGTCATTAGTGACAGCCAGCACAGCTTCATGAGGACAAAGTCCTTCCTGATGAAACTGATTTTCTTCTACAACAGGGTAACCCCCCCCTAGTTCATCTAGGAAATCCAGTAGATGTCTGTTGCTCTGTCTCTTGCAGTTTCTATGTGTTCATTCTTTGATAAAGTTTCTCACACACTTTCTATAAGCATAGCAATGTTTTCGTTAACTGTAACTTTTGTTTACACTTCTTCTCCTGGGTGGAGAATGTTTGATGGATTGTTCTGTTGACCAGTGAAGATGGAGGAGGTGCTAACCTTGTCCTCCAATCCAGGGTTATTCCTAGAAACATATAAATGTGAAAAGAATAAACAGCCAGGCCCTCTTTTCCTTCTGGCCTGCAACCTGTAAAGAACTCGGTTTCAGAGTGCTTCTTTCGTGTCCTAGAGCCACAGATGTCACCTCTTGGACTTCAGCAGATCTTTCTTTCACGAATCCTGCTGGATAAAATGTGCAGCTCACAGCAGGATAACTGAGCTACACGGTGGGTGAGCAATGGGCTCACGGGTCAGGCACAGAGGTTGCAGTGAATGGGGGGACACCAGGCTGGTGCCTGTCCCTGGTGGNCCTGTCACTGGTGGGGCTCTGCAGGGCTCCATCCTCAGCCTGGTTCTCTTCAGCATCTTTATTTACCTGGGCACAGGCCTCAAAGCAGTACTAATTCAGTTTGCTGACAACACTAAACTGGAGGGAGCTGTCAGTTCCCTCCAGGGTAGAGAGGTCCTGAAGAGACATCTCAACAAATTAGAGAGATGGGGAATCACCAACCCTGCGAAGTTCAACCAGGGAAAGTTCTGGATTCTGCACCTGTGAAGGGGCAACCCTGGTTCTGTGCACAGGCTGGGGAACAAGAGGCTGGAGAGCAGCTGCGGAAAGACACCTGGGGGTCCTGGTCAGGGGAAAGCTGAACATGAGCCAGCAGTGCCCTGGAGCCAGGAGGGCCAGCCCTGTCCTGGGGACATCAGGGACAGCACGGCCAGGGGGGCAAGGGAGGGATTGTCCCCTCTGCTCTGGGCTGGGGCAGCCTCTCCTCCCGTGCTGGGGGCAGCTCTGGGCACCACAATGTAAAAAAGACATTAAACTGTTAGAGAGTGTCCAAAGGAGGGAAATGAGGATGGTGAAGGGTCTGGAGTGGAATCATGAGGAGAGGCTGAGGTCACTTGGTCTGTTCAGCCTGGGGAAGAGAAGACTAAGGGGAGAGCTCATCACAGTTACAGCTTCCTTGTGAGGGGGAGAGGAGGGACAGACACTGATCTCTTCTCTCTTGTCACCCGTGACAGGACTCAAGGAAACAACATGAAGCTGAGTCAGGGGAAGTTTTGATTTCCTCATAAGGAAAAAGTTTTTCATCCCGAGGGTGGTTGGGCACTGGAACAGGGTCCCCGGGGAAGTGGTCACAGCACCAGCCTGACAGAGTTCTAGAAGAGTTTGGACAACACTCTTACACACAGGGTGGGATTGGTGGGGTGACCTGTGCAGAGTCAGGAGCTGGACTTGATGATCCTGATGGGTCCCTTCCTACTCAGCATATTCTGTGATTCTAAGATTTTTTTTTTTTTTTTGGTCCAGAAAATGTGAAATAATTTTACATAAATAATAATCAGGCATAACCGAGGTGCCTGGTATTTTGAAATGGATTCTGATTCCTGCCAAAGAAGGAAATCATCTGTAAAACAATTAATAAATGCTGTTCCTCATTTTCCAGCATAATACAAGGAGAATATAGACAAACTGTGCAAGCTTTTAAATGTGTATGCAATTTGTGACAAAATGTAATATATTCTATCTGTTCTCTCCACAATGTTTTAACTCAATGAAGAGCATCAACTTTTTTTAGAAGAATGAATACAATTTTAAAAAAGTAAGATTAAAGTTCATGAGTTTATAGAGCTTCATACTTCCTGATTTAGAGTGATGACAAGAGGTAATAAGAGCTTGTTGGAGATTCTCACTGAAGTTGGGACACTCTGAGACTGAGTCACCATTTGAAGCTTGTCCAGCACTTGTAGCTGACCCACTTCTGTCTGATACATGGAGTGAAATTCAAGGGTTTCAACATTTTGGGGCTAGGAGGCTTGGAGGGGTGTGAAAATACTGAGCAGAGCTCTTGACTTTTGTTGCACAGACAGTCCAAACTATTCCTCAAAATTCAAGAGAACGGATGTTGCCCATGGGATTATGACCTTTACCCTGATGCTCAGGTTTTCTCTGTTTACACCAGGGATAAGCTAAAATAAATATATTTACTTCAGTTTGCCTGGGGCCCAAATGGTTTAAAACTATTGAAGCTTACTGCAGAATCTCAGCAGTGAGTTTATTTGAACAGAATCAGCATTATTTTTATAGAACACAAAAATACTTTACACAGTTCCGAGTAACGGAGTTTGTTATTAAAAAGCCATCCTCAGCTCCCCTCACAACTGTGTAGCCTCATGTGAGGAGAAACAATTATCAACAACTAAAACCTTGAAACAGTGTCTTTCACTTTTAAAACACTCTTTTAAAAGCTCTGAGGAATGACCAAAAAAATGCAGTTACTAGCCAAGCATGGAAGAAAAGTTTTGGTTTGATTATCAGAGACATACACTGTCAGTAGTCCTTGAGCTCTCATAATCAGGTATCTGGCACAGCAGAGACATCCCCACTTAATACTACATTGTACTGCCAAGTATTTTCCTTCTAGACCTGGCCAAGCTTAAAAAAATACAAAACACTGGAGGTTCTTCACACTTTTGCCTCTTGGACTCCAGGCACAGGGCATTGATTCCTGGAATAGTTGACTTTTCTTTAGCAAGAGGCTGACAGGGTGCTGTGCACTTGTCCAACTTTATTATTCATTCTCCAGAATGCGTCCAATCTCTTGGTTTTTGTCTTTCACTGCTTGTTCCTCCTGGAATCTAAAGGCATGACATTCCTAGAACACCTTTTTTTTTTTTATATCCCTGCTTACAATCTCAATGGCTGCCTGCCCTACCTGTTGGCAAGGGCCTGCTATGGATTTTCAGAACACTGTGTTTCAGCAGCATGTTTTTCTTTGTTTTTTCTTACTCATTCCCTACTGGTACACATGGATGAAAAAAAGTCCTGTAAAAAATGAAAGGTTATTAGGATGGTCAGTGTAGGAATGTCCTTAGGAAAATTCCTTATATGATGGATGACCTTCATTTCACATACTCATTTTGGAGGTCTCTGACTTGAGAAATCTTGGACAGTGTGTCCAAGGAGGCCAAATGTTGCCTTCTTTAGCTGAAAGTGATGGAAGATTAAGACACATTGCATTTTTTGATGAAGCAAAAGGTAAATGAAATTGATTGCCTGAGTTTTATTACACTCAGATCAGAGAAACAGTTTTGATTTGGCCTCTCTGCACTTGAGATTTCCTATCAAAAAGGGAGAGATCAGGGATGCAATCGTACTTCCCTGTTCCAGCCCTTCAATTGCTTTGTAAATACAAGAAGAGGGTTGTGGTCTACTTGTGTGGTATAGTTACACATTTTGTTCATGTTGCTTTTCAAGCAACATTGAACATAAACATTTTTTACATATTTTTCTCAGTAATTTTTCCTTGTGGTAAATTCTCAGACTCTGACATACTTTGAGCTTGCCTTCAGCAATCTGTACAGATGTTTCTTATTATGATCTCCCTTGTTACATCACTTATTAGAACACTCTTTTGCCAAATGTTTGAATTAGGAAAGGCATGGCATTTTGACGTTATTCAGAGATTTTTGCAGGGAAATAAGGTAAGATATAGATGATACTCTGTTTTGAGCCCATAAGTACTAATGTTTCTGATTAGAGTTTTCAGCAGCTTATAAAACCAAATGGGATTTGATAGAAGCTGGCTCTAAAGGAAGTTTTGCAAAACTTCTTAGAAAGATTTGAATCCTTAATTTGTATGTATTCCCAAATGAAGTTTCATTGTGTAGGAAAGTGAATATGGAGAGCTGTTGCATAACCAGCAAACTCCAATTTGTATTTCAGAGAAACATAATAAAGTGAAAATAAATTACATGTTAATAATTGTTTTGGACTGCAGGGCTAGTGCAACTTCCAGGGAGAAAAACAAAACCTATGATTTGCCATGGTATTACTCCATTTTTGTACTGATTTATGTGTATTGCATTCAAGGAAAACAGTGCAAAAAGAGCAGAATAAGGACAAAGATGACTCAGGTCCCCACAGTGGTGATGCATTTCTTATTATAACAAAGCACATACAAGGAACCTATAAAAAGCAAGTACACCTCATTCACTTGACGTTTTTCAGTGATAAAGCACCATCCATCTGAACAAGTTTTCTTTTTAATATATGGCAGATTGCTCAATTGTACCCATCAGCACAATATCTGGATGACAGTGTCCCACAGAGAGGCAGGAAAATATTATTACTCCATTACAGACTGAGGCACGGAGAGACTTGGGGACTTGTTCAAAGTCAGGCAGGAGGAGTAAGGCAGAGATGGGAATGGAAATCACAACTCCTCTTTCCCAGCCTAGTACCAGGCTTTGCCTGATTTTTTAAAGATGGCCTTCCCCAGTATTATGGGACCAGTGGACCACAGCTTCTCCCTGTTCATCCAAGTGCACTAATTAATTCATTTTGATGTGTGTGCCTTCCATGAGAACGTGCCTAGCTCTTTGCAGTGCCCACCGTGGAAAAACTGCTCATGTGCAGAAGCCTAGCCTTAATGTCAGGGCTGTTTGTTCCATATCTGTGCTGAAAGAACAGTCAGAACAGATGAATGACAATGAAAGGGATTGAAAAGCCTTCTCAACTTTGTGCATGTTTTTGTGCATTGCCAGGGTTTTCTCTGCCATTATCCCTCCCACCCTGCTTGTCAGACTCGGTGACTTCTCAAGAATGGGAGCACAGCGGATTTCCTCACTCGGGAAGCTGCACTGCTTGAAACTGCATTTTTTAAGCATCTAAACCCACTATTCTGTTAATCATGTCACTATTCAATGAATGTTCAGCACAGACAAGTTTTTATTGCTGTTTCTATGTTCCAGCATCCACATGCTTTATCTCCCTGTCCAAACAGTAGGTTTTCAGCCCCATGTGGCTCTGCATACTGACTCCATCCCTTCCAATGCCATCTGCTGACTGCCAGCCACATTCAGGTGTTACCCAGTAAAGCAAATCCAGCTCTCCCAGGCTGAGACAGACCTCTCAGCTGGCCCTCTTTCCATCCTTCTGTCTGCAGGTATCCCAGTATGGCAGCAGGGACACCCAGCAGTGGCCTTAATCAGCTCTGGGAAACTCTACCCAGAACAAATCCCGTTGAGATCCTCAGAAGGAGAATATTTTAGAGGAAAGGTATTATGAAATGTCAGATGAGGACAGAAATATCTAAGTTGATCACTGGGAGAAATTACTTAGATCTCTGTCGTGGCTCATCTTTCTAATTAAAATTGTTGTTCCTTCTCTTTATGGAGAGTCTGATCCTGGTATTGAAGATTAAACCAGTGCTGGTTTCGGAAAGGCTCATATTTTCAGTATGCTCACCCAACACTAATATTTATTTACTCAGGTGTGAGAGAATATTGAAAATAGATACCTCTATTTTCAGATCTAGGTACAGACAATGTCCTCAAAACTTTGTATATCAGATGGCAGAACATGCTTTGCTTTGTCTGTGTCCAAAGGATCACTTGGTGGTTACAGGCTACCACCATACTAGCAATACATTGACTTTTAAAATTATTCCAATGAATATAGTGACAACAATTTCATTCATTCATAAAAAATTTTAAAAATTAAAAGTAATTGTTCTCACAGTTTCCCAGAGCTTTGTATCTCACCTACTACAGTTATTGTCAAAACCAGTGTTATGTGATATTGAGTGCTTTGCCAAATTATAAAAAAAATCCTAGGAGAAGGCCAGGATACCATGGAGGCTGTTCCCAGGGGAGTCCAGTGGAAGGTCTGCCCTGGTGCCAGGGAGGTGTGGAGCTCCCAGCAACTTGCAAAGTGGAAACTTGTTTTGTATCCAGATTTACTCTGAATAAC
>VZRO01008034.1:22288-64585 GCA_013397915.1 Daphoenositta chrysoptera | reverse complement strand
CTGTTTCTATGTTCCAGCATCCACATGCTTTATCTCCCTGTCCAAACAGTAGGTTTTCAGCCCCATGTGGCTCTGCATACTGACTCCATCCCTTCCAATGCCATCTGCTGACTGCCAGCCACATTCAGGTGTTACCCAGTAAAGCAAATCCAGCTCTCCCAGGCTGAGACAGACCTCTCAGCTGGCCCTCTTTCCATCCTTCTGTCTGCAGGTATCCCAGTATGGCAGCAGGGACACCCAGCAATGGCCTTAATCAGCTCTGGGAAACTCTACCCAGAACAAATCCCGTTGAGATCCTCAGAAGGAGAATATTTTAGAGGAAAGGTATTATGAAATGTCAGATGAGGACAGAAATATCTAAGTTGATCACTGGGGGCAATTACTTAGATCTCTGTCGTGGCTCATCTTTCTAATTAAAATTGTTGTTCCTTCTCTTTATGGAGAGTCTGATCCTGGTATTGAAGATTAAACCAGTGCTGGTTTCGGAAAGGCTCATATTTTCAGTATGCTCACCCAACACTAATATTTATTTACTCAGGTGTGAGAGAATATTGAAAATAGATACCTCTATTTTCAGATCTAGGTACAGACAATGTCCTCAAAACTTTGTATATCAGATGGCAGAACATGCTTTGCTTTGTCTGTGTCCAAAGGATCACTTGGTGGTTACAGGCTACCACCATACTAGAAATACATTGACTTTTAAAATGATTCCAATGAATATAGTTACAACAATTTCATTCATTCATAAAAAATTTTAAAAATTAAAAGTAATTGTTCTCACAGTTTCCCAGAGCTTTGTATCTCACCTACTACAGTTATTGTCAAAACCAGTGTTATGTGATATTGAGTGCTTTGCCAAATTATAAAAAAAATCCTAGGAGAAGGCCAGGATACCATGGAGGCTGTTCCCAGGGGAGTCCAGTGGAAGGTCTGCCCTGGTGCCAGGGAGGTGTGGAGCTCCCAGCAACTTCTCACCAAAAAATTGCCATACTTTGTCTTCCCAGCAAAGCTAACAAGGGCATCAGTTTCTTGGCCAGCTGCCGTGTCTAGGGAGCTGCTGCTTTGGTGTAAACTTTGTTCAGATTTGCTGCTTCATTTGATCCAAGCCAAAATCACTTCAGTGGAAAAATAAATCTGCAAAGTGGAAACTTGTTTTGTATCCAGATTTACTCTGAATTTTTTAAAAATTTGGGCTGCATAACACGCTGCAACATTGGCCTTTTCGGATTCTTAATTTGAATTAAAAGTATACAATAACATAAGTAGCCAAACATGAAAACATAACTAAATAAATAATCAATTGCTAGAGATTATAAGAAAAGCCAGTACGCCAAATCTAAAAGAGATACACATCAAAAATCTAGGTGTGAAAAATAATGATCATTTTGGGGATTTCTGAGTGTCTTTTCTGGACACATATTTTTCCAAACTTTAAATTAACATTGTAAGAAGTAGGAAATTTCAATTAAAAAAAAAATGGAAAAACTCCACACATTTCCTGACATTTCCTGAGGACTTAGGAAGAGTGCCAAATATTTTGAGGTTGGGATAAAGGCAGGGGTGTTAGCAACATCAAGAGCAAGAATAGCTCTCTGCAGGCACTGCTGTTCTGACAAAGCAGTGTGATATATCTTGAAGAATAACCCCCCTTTACTATACTCACATGCTTCACTGACATTTCTGAAATTTTTCTGATTTGCATTGTATCCACTGCTTTTACACATTAGTCAATTTGTGCCTCATTGTTTTCAATTGTGCAAAGTAAAAGTATCCGTGTGCAATGTAAAATTCAACTATATGGTATAAACAAATGCTGCATAATCTTGCTTATACATTGCATTAGTACTCAATAAAGTGATGGGCTTGATAAAATGTAAGAAGGAAATAATGATGGTATATTGTGTGTTTCTCAGGAACCACTGCTCAGACAGAGAAACTGAACTGCAGCTGAACGTGTCCTACACCCAGCCTGGGCTTTGCCATCTATTGCACAGTACTAATGCTTTAAATGGGCATTCCTAATGTTTGATGCATGAGGAAATACTGCACACAATCCAGCAGCATGTTCCTGGTCCCAGCTCTGCTGGAACTTCAGTCAGAACAAACCCGTGTGTGCATGAGCTGTGTCCTCTTGGTGTGGTGTCTGCGTCTAAGCAGGTCCTTGTCCTAAAACAACATATATTTGCCAGAAAGAGAATAATCTTCAGAAAAAGGTGCTGTAACCATGTCCACGACACGGTGCAGATCTTCAGAGCTTTCCCATTGTCTTCTGCAGCCTTGTCACTAAAGACTAAACCGGCAATATTTATTCTGGAGGATCAACTATGGTTTAATTTGTTTTGAAACAATTTAGCATTATGAACATTATTCCAGACAAATGAGGCCTGGAAATGGATGCTTGCATGGAGAAGCTACTGTGGAATAGTTATTACAGAGCAGCTTATTTCGTGGGAGTAGCTATGGCCTTTAAATCTCTGGTCAGAGAAGACTCACCCTATCAGCAACCACCACCTGAACTTTCCTGGTGAGTACCTCACTCTGCCAGTCCCTTGTGAAATTATTTATTGGAATAGCCCACAACTTGTTGCTTCTTATTTTTTATTGGGAAGAGGAACCTAACTCTCATTTGAATATCCTTATTTTTGTTTCTGTGGAAGTCTCTGTTGTATTTATGTGTCTAACAGTTGGAGCCTGCACCTTCTCTTCAGTGCTGCTCAGGAACCTGGATATTGTATAATAACTAAAAAGTCATTTCCTAGGCCAAATTATAAGTCAGGCTCTGTTAGGTGAATCCCAGAATTCTATAGAATTTTATTTAAATAAAAGCTAGATGTGAAATGTATTGTTGCATGTTGAAGAACTTTCCGTAAACCTATTAATGCAACTGCCTACTTACATTTCCCATATTCCAAAAATAAACTCCTTCACTACTGGCCTTGGCTCATATACCTAAATAAAAGTATATGAAATAAAAATTGAAAGCAGCCTAATCTTTTTACAATCCAGCCTCCTGGGAAAAGCTCAGTAGAAGTAAATGGGAAAGACTCAGGGATATAAGATGAATTCTCATTCTAACCAGACACATAAGATTATCAAACTAAGCTGATGGTTAAATAAATATGGGTATTTTTAATTGTAGCACAAAAAGGTGAAATTCAGTTTCATAAAAACAATTTATATAATGTATTTGAGTGTTTGCTTGATTTCTTGGGCATTTTAGTGCTGGACTTGATGCTAGAGACCATAATAATGTGGACATTGAAAGCAATAAAATCCTTACACTTCTTTTGAAAATGTATCATACTTTCAAATGATTTTGATATCCTTACCAAAAAAATGTTCCTTGTGAAATGCATCCCTTGAAAATAATAGCACAGTTGAGCGTTTTTTGTTGAAATGTTAATATTCTTTAGCAACTAGGCAACTGGCATATCTTGGATCTCTCCATGTAGGAATTTGTTTACTTTTTTTAGCAAGTAATGTAGTCATCAACAACAATCTTGGGTATGCAATCAGCAGGAACTTGTGTCTTCTGCTACCTTATTAATGCACATTATTATTCACAACCTTCTGCAGATCTAAAATACTACTGGCTTCTGAAAATTTAAAAAGTATGGGGGAATATTAATGCACAGACTAAGAAAAGAACATTGATGTCTGAGGACCTAAGATTCTGCATTGTCCTGTATTTTTCATCAGTGTCACCTTAAACAGCGGATGTGCTTACACTAATGTTCAGATTCAGCAACGTTTCACAAGTATTCTGTTTACTTTTTAAAAATTTCATGATAAATCAAAGTGCAAGTGGGCATCAGACCTGTGAAACTTCAGTTATACAACCAAAAGACAAATTACACACCCAAGTTACACACCCAGGGAGAAAATACAGTTCATTAGAATTGTATGGATGCAGCTAAGATTATTAAGATGGATTCAGTTTAACACCTGCTTTAAAATAACAGATGCTTAATAATAGATAGTTTAAAATCTGTTGATAAAAATCTGTATCTGCACAGATGACTGGCAAGACATATGTTTTGCCATTGAAAACTTCTCTCAGCTAGGAGAAAATGAACATTCATTTGCTGCTTTCATAGAAAAACAGTTTGTCTATTAGACTAATAAATGAATGGGGATGAGGAGAAAGCTAAAAACAACTTTGCTTCATTTTTCTTTTTCATTTCAAGAAGATAATTGGCTGCTGTGAACAGAACCATAAAGTGGTCTGAGAAGATGGTAATGTCCAAGTTTCCTGGGAATAAAATGAAGAAGCTCCTATCTTCTGGCACACTGGAGGCAAGTGCTCAGGTGCTCAGCAGTTCAAGATGGGCCCAAAGTGAACCAGCATCTGGAGAAATGTAAAGTGGAATAATGTGGCCAGCCTGAAGTGCAGGTGTCTCCTGGGCTGCTTTCAGCTCTTCTGTTGCTTCAAATTTACATTGAATTGTATTCAAGAGTTACATTTTGCCTTTGTCCTGCTGAGGTGGCCAAGCCCTTCACTGTCTCTGCACCTTGGTTCTGCTTCCCTCCCGACAGCTCCTGGTGACCCCTCCGTAACAAACGTGCCCAGAGTTCACCTGGTTTTTATGTGTCTCATTCTGGTTGACTGCAAATCTTCTGTTGTGCACAGCAACCCGCTCAGCCTGGTTGGTAGTTACCTAGTCCACTTGAGAAACTTAAAAATTAACTGCGTGTTCTAGCTGTGAAATCAGTAGGTTCCTTGAAGAGCTAGTTCATTGCTCTCAGGTGAATAATGGAGGATGACATGAATGCTGACTTCTCTCCACCTACAAAGTGAATCTAGATGCCCAGCTTAGATTGGACATCTAACCTCAGATGGCTAAATGTAACATAAATATAACCTGTATTTGGGAATTTCATCCCTTGGACACAGTATTTCTAATTGCTCAAGTCACTTTTCTTCAAACTTAAGAGGAAAAAAAGCTTCTTCAGGATTGCTCTTTTTTCTTATATTCTTTTACTCTTCTCTTAACCCTATCTTAGGGCTTTAGCTACATGCAGACATAAAGCTCCAAGTCTGCAAATTATAACATTATTTGGAGTCTTTAAAACTTTATCCTAAACAATAGATTTACATGGCTTTTATTCTGGTTCTCATGTTCCGTCCAGAATTCCTCTGAAAAATTGATCTTACCAGATATTGGCTGATTCTTTCATCCTCCAGGTATGAACAAGTCATAACGACCCTAAACCCTACATTCTAATTGGAAGCATCAACAAATTAAAAAGCTTTCTCTTCATTATCATGGCTATCTACAGCAATGATATTTAGAAAACATAGCTGACTGTAAAAAGCCAAATAGTTTGTCATTTTATATTTACAGAAATCTTTGGATCACCATTGTGAGCTGTTTTCAATTTACAGGGAGACTGAAGTTGTCTTCTCCACATACAATTGATCACAACTGCAACAGTGAATTTTCTGCCTCTCTCTTCCTCCATCTGTCTGCCTCCCTCTACCCCCATAATGAACCAGCTGGTCATTAAAACTTGCAGCCAAGTATACAAGGAGTAAATTACTGCCCTCTGCTTAGGGAAAGCCAAAAATACCCACAAGTTTGTTGATCAGCATGTATGCCTGTCAATCAGCATGTTCCAAACTCGGAAGCAGACAAGGCATGTCCTGCTCTGAGGAGTTGATAGTGATGCTGAGTGGAAATTTGGAATACAAGACACTTGTTCAGGGGAAAAGGGGCATGTGAGATGCTTAACTACAAGAACTAGCCCTGTACTGCTCATGTTGTTTCTCCCTTGCTAGTGAAGGTGAGGGATGGGAATCAGAGCAGCCAGAATAACAGAACTGTTGGGTTTTATGTACTCGAAGTTGTGATGGGGAGTGTATGTGAGCACATAATGTCATACACCTGAGAACCATGAATCAGAGGTGAAAATATGTATCACACACTAAAAGGCAATGTATCGTATTAAGTAGAGAAGTGAGGTGAGGATTTTTATTTAAGAAGTCTCTGTTCTGTTAACCTTTACATTTTGAAGGGAGTCAGAATGTAGAACTAAAATGCTATGGCAGCAGAGTGTAAATAAAAGCAGATAAGATTACATTACAGGCACAATCAAAAGTTCAGCTGCAGAAAGCAGACAAGACCAGCTTGCCTCTGCCATGTATTTCAGTTTTACAGCAGGACAGATTGAAAGACCTGTCTTGTGCCCCAGCACAAGACATCTTGTGCATCTTATGTGCCTCAGCATCAGCTATGGGCCTGACTTTGTTTTTCTGGAGAGAATAAAAGTTTGCAGAGTTGTTCAACAATCAGACAAAATGGTATGCACAAATATACGTGCAGTTTCTATTCCAAATAGTAACCAGTTTAGCTAAACTATTTAATCTGGTCCCATGCTGGATCTGTAGGCGCTGATGGGAACTGCCAGGAATTACTGTGGTCTCAGGGCACCACAGGATGTCTGGCAGGGGTGATGTCCTGAAGATACCTATTTACTGTACTTCGTGGTGCTTTGCCATCTTCTCTCTAGAACACAGCTTCCAGGTTTCTCAAGGTCAGTCGCTTGTTCTTTTAAGTCCCTGTCTGCTGAAGCAGCTGCAGACTTGGAAGGTGGAGGAATCTTCAGGGGGTCCTCTCTGAAGAGTCAGTGTTAAAACTAGAACAGAGAACTGGGAAAGAAACTAAAATAAGAGGTTGTTCAAACTACACTCCTTCTAGCACCTGTGACCTTAACATTTCTGGAGACTAAATTTATGGTTGCTGGCCTCATTCTGGCCAATCCCTAATTTTTACATTGTCCTAGAGCTGAATGTCCTCCTCTACCAATGGAAAATACTTCTGTATTCCTTCATCACAAGAACCTCAACTTAGAGGACTACAGTTTCAGTATTTTTTCCATGAGTCATAACAAAACACACGTTATCAATTCTCTATGTTAGTGCTTATAAGGAAGAAAATATCGATGGGAATAAAAATAAAAGTGCAAGGAATTGAAGTTCATTAACAACACAATTTCCATAGTGATTGTACTCTGACAAGATTTAGAGATAAATATCAGAAAGTCTGTTGCCTTGTTGTTTTGTTTTAAATGAAGCCCAGAGGGAATGAGGCGAAGGAATGGAGACTTGAAAACGAAATATGAATGATCAGTTATTATCAATATATATTCTCAATAATAAGTGCTTTCATGGAACAACCGATAGGTCTGCAAGTCTGTCTTCTAAATGTTAATCTGTTAAACTGATTCTGTCACTGAAAGTCGAGTGCTTGTGTGGTGTGTTTTCTCTTTGTCTTTGTCTATGAATCACAGATAATTCATAATGAAAAAAAATAATTACAACACCCTGCTTTATCTTAAGTCACATCAGGATTGTTTCTTGCAACATTTCATTTTATATTTTTCCCAGTGTGCTTATACTATCCCTAGGGATGGGGTTCTATTCTTTCCCTTTAAAGACTATTCCATGGTCCAACAGACCTTATCATTATTAAGACAGTTTTCTTCCTATTCAGCCTGAACTATTCTGTCTGTATCTTCTTGTTATAATCTTGTGACACATCTCCCTCCTTGATATTTATGCACCTCAACTGCTTAGAGAGAGCAATTGTGTCTTCTCTTCTTGGTTTTCATTTAACATGCACATGAATGTGATATATATTAAGTGCAAAAAGTGTATCTTTAAAGAATGGATTTTATACTAAGGAGGAATTGTCTTAGCTCAGCTACAGCTACGAGACCTTTAGCACATGAAGTGGGAGACAATTTAGCTCTTTAAAGTAATTAATGTGATGTCATTAGTGCTTTTAGCCAATGCAGCTACATTATTATGGAATGCTATATACATAAACAACATTTAATCTCATTCTTTTTCTTGCATAGCACTTTATGGTGAAAGCAACAGCTTTGCTCAAAGGATTTGTTCTGAAGATTTATACATTTATAAACACTTTAGGCTTAATATTCGAAGTGTGTTTGCTGTAATTGTTCTTTATGATGAACCTCTCAGCATTGATGCAGTGTTCTTTTGCAAACATCGCTGTGTAATTTATTTATCTTGATATATTAAGCCTGAAAACATTTTCTTGTGTACGAATTTAAAAATTATTAGATTAGAAACTTCCACTGATAGAAAAGAAGCTGAGGCACAGGGGAGAACATTATTTCCTCACAGGCACACACTGAGTATGTGCTATTTGCCAAATTGAGTGAGACAAATTTGGGACTGGAGAATAAAATGCCTAGATTAATGTTTATGTGTATGTTCACATTTATGAGAGAGAATTTAACAATGGAATCTGTCTCTGATTGTCAGAACTCCTCCTGAAGTCATTGTTCCTCATTCTTTTTAACACAAACCATGGAAGATTTACATACATTTATCCTAGATCTTTGTGTAGTGAAACATGGTCTTCCTGGCACATTTCCAGAGTCCTAAACTTTTGAATTGTAATCCCACATTTATCTATGATGTTCACTTGGGTAATTTCTCTCTTTGGGCCAGAGTAAAATCCCTGGACACCAGGTGCCCCAGGTGACAGCTGTGCTCTCTATCTGGGACGAAGCTGAGCAGAAATTCAGGCCAGAATCTGCCACAGCCCAGCCTTCCTCTGGGTGAGACCTGAAAGCTCTTTGAAAAGTGACCTTCCAGCAAAGCTCAAGGGCATGAGCAAATAAATTAGCACTTTGCCCCTGCAAGTAGGGTGGACACAACTAGTTTCAGTGACATGGCAAAAGAAATGTTGGGTTTGGCTGGTCAAGACCACAGTCCAGAGCATGCTGTGCTTACACACCTCTGTAAGTCCCAAGTCTTGGTACTCCTCAGCTTTCAAGGTGCTCAAATACCCCTGTAAATCCACCTTTTTGTGCTTCTCTTCCTTTATGGTACTTTATGGTAAAAACAGAGCTTCTGTCACTGGGCACTATCTGCCAATGGCCTATAGAAATTATAAATATCAGCAGGGCATAAAACTACCTTATAGCATTAAAAGTTGTTGATTCCAAACTGGGTAAGCATTTCTCACTGTGAGAGACCTCCACAGATACGTTACAGATTCTAAATCATATTCAAACTGCAACCTACTACGTGCAGTGGAAAGTTAATTAACATGCTAATATTAAAAATAATTATTATGGAAGTATAATGTTAAGCAAGAAGCTTTTTGCTTTCTTTTCAGGAAGGTTATACCCTTGGCATTTTTAATGCACAGCCTTTTCACCTTATTATTTGCCTTTCATTTCCTGCTCACAGTATGACATCCTAAGTGCAGTGTTTCCAACACACTGTAAGGACTCTGAGAATATTCAAAGTCCTCTGGCTTCTTGTTGTCCCCCTCAGTCCTAACCCCAGAAACATTTATTACCCCAGCAAGTATTGCCAGGAAGTGTGTTACCACTTGATTTGAGTATAAATGACAATATTAAATCATATTTTAAAAATTCTGAAAAGTAGTTGTTGTCTACAGACTCAGGTTAAGCAGTTAATATGTTATGTTCATGCCAGATGGGATGCAAAACCTGGTTGGTGACAGCACTTTATTAGTAGGAGAGAAAAGATGCAGGGTATGTAAACAGGATTGGTGTCTGAAGGCACTGCAAGGCTTCACAGAATGTATGTAGGTGGGATTTTTCATCAGGATAAAATAATGTTAAGTGAAAGATAATAAAAAAGAATCTTTCCTGATGATAATGAAGACAGAGCAGATAAATTTAGCTAAGTACACTCAGACAGTATGGGAATGGGAAGAGGGACAGGGAGACTGTCCAGAAAATTAAAATTGTGTGATGAAAAAGAAATTGGATTTCACCTGGGGTCAGTGCTGTGACTCTTGTGATGGACTTTCAAGGTTCGAATGCAAGAGTTAGACGTGAGTTCCAGGAGTTTGGTCTCATTTTAATTTGATTACAAGAATATCCATCTCTGGTATTAATTCATGCCCTTCATTCTCCACCCCAGCTCAGCTGAGGGATGGAAGAGTGGCGAGTTCTGGGGTATATGGAACAAGTTCTCCTGTTCCTTCAGGCTTCAAAACTGCAGCAGCACTGCTCTGTGGTGTGGGCATTTCCTCCCCTCCTCTCATCCTTGTTTCCTGGATTCAGATATCTACCAGTACAGTTCTCTATGTGGAGATTGTTTGGTTACCACCAACAGGCAAGTCATTCTTTGTCATCTCAAGTGCATCTGGAAGGGATGAGAGAGAAGGATTTTTGCCTCTTTACTTCCAACTATTTGTCACATTACAGAAAAGTTCAATTTAGAAATTTTAATACGGCCATTTTGATTCCTTGGGTTGAATGGGAAAGAGCTCTGTCTATTGAAATATAATTATTTTTCTGCTAAGAAGCCATTAGAAAACAGATCTTAAAACTTTGTGACAATACTGATATGAAAGTTAAAGCAAAAAGCTTGTGAAGGAAAGCAAAATCAAGAATCCCATCTATTTTCCTGGGTGTCATCACTGCTTTGATTATATAATATTACAAGTAAGGTTCTCTTGTCTTATAATCCACAAGCTGTAGGTAACACAATAATGGCATGCAGAAAAATGTGCCAAAAGGATCAAACATAAATAATGTTACAGTATCACCAAAACCCTCTCGAACCAAAGCCCTATTTTATTGTCCCCGTGCAAACTGAAGTTAACTAAAGGTGAGACCTTTTAAAGGTTTGGTAAGGAGTGCTGAAGAATGTCTTGGAGGGTGGATGTGCTCAGAGAGTCTGTGGAGTCCAATAAATATGAGTAAGATGTGATGAATTCAAGAACACAATGCATATTCTGTGTCGAGTAGGTGATTTTCCTGTAGCAAAAATTTGAACCAAACAAGCACAAAAGAATTACAGTATCACAAAGCCATGAATTCTTCTCTGCTGATTAGTTTGCACTTATCCCATTCTCTTTTTGAGTCCCTATGTTGATGATCTCACCAGTGCTGAACCAGAATTTTTTTTTTTTTTTTTTTTTTTTTTTTTGTTCTAAATACTCTATTGTAAGGCTTGAGAAGAAGAGTGATTCTGCCATTTGCACCAAATAGAGCAGTTCAGAGAGAACTGTGTGGCACAGTGTAAGTGCACAAAAATGAAATTCAGTTTGGAACTATCTTCAGAAAAACAGCACCCGGTTCCTGAGCTGCTGAAACAACTGAAGCTAATGGACTTGTTGAGTTCACCCAAATTAATCGTGGTATGAGTTCCATTTTGAGATAAAACCTTATGAGTCTGACAGAATTAAATCTTTCCAGTTAGCTCAGTAGAATTTTGAATCATTAACTGAGTTATAATAAAGACCTAATAGTAACACTCTTAACTGTTTCATTTTGGATTGTTTAAAAGTGAAAAAGAGCTACTCTTTTGGTGGACTGGCAAGTGATGGGTGAGTACCAGATGTGGTTAGAAAGAGGATGACTGCTAAAGTAATAATGTCTTAAATTCCATTTAAAACTATTTCAAGATCTAGTTGCCCAAAGGGCTGAAAAGATTCCTTTTGCAGTTATAAATTTCTCATTCTTTCTTCCCTGGAGTATCATAGAAGTGATGGAGAACATAATATAGCAATTAGGGTCTGCAGCTAAATTCCTCAGCAGAGATGTGTGTTGTAGCAGGCAAAAAATGTGTTTTTATACAGTTGTAAAAGAAAGCACAGAAAACTACCAACAAAGCCTTGCACTGACTGTGAATGATCCCTGTAATGATACAAGAAATACTGGAAGAAATGCATATAAACCCTGCTTACCACAAATATCCTTCAGTATTTTACCTCAGTTCAGAGGATTTTCACCTGTATTAGTCTGGAGAGCCACCTCTCCAGGGTAATGTATTGTAAAGCTTTTTGAAAATTATTGTCAGTTGTTTGTCACGTTATGCAGGTGGCAAGAGGAATTGCATTTAATTATGTAAATCAAATGTCGCAGTGTGGTTGATAAGGAGGTATCACAGAATCACAGAATTGTTTAGGTTGGAAAAGACCTTTGAAATCATTGAGTCCAGCTCTTAACCCAGCACTAACAAATCCACATCTAAATCACATCTGTAAGTTCCACATCTCCACATCTTTTAAATACCTCCAGGGATGGTGACTCCCACTTACCAATGTAGCCTGTTCCAATGCTTGACGACCGTTTTGGGCAAGAAATTTGTCCTAGTACCCAATCTAATCCTCCTTTTGCACAATTTGAGGCCATTTCCTCTTGTTCTATTACTTATTGAGACAAGAGACCGACCCCCACCTGGCTATAACCTCCTCTCAGGGAGCTGTAGAGAGTGATCAGATCCTCTTCGAGCCTCCTTTTCTCCAGACAGAACACTCCCAGCTCCCTCAGCTGCTCCTCCTCAGACGTGTGCTCCAGACCCTTCAAAAGCTTTGTTGCCCTTCCCTGGACACATTCCAGCACCTCGACATCCTTCTTGTAGTGGGTGGCCCAAAACTGGACACAGGATGTGAGATGTGGCCACCAGTTATCACAGAGGCCAGGCTGCCACTGGCATTCTTGGCCCCCTGGGCACTGCTGGCTCACGTTCAGCCACCACTGAGCAGCACCCCCAGGTCCTTTCCCTCCAGCAGCTTTGCAGCCCCCCTGCCCCAGCCTGTGGTGCTGCCTGGGGCTGTTGTGACCCAAATGCAGGACCTGGCATTGGCCTGGTTGAACCTCACACCATTGTCCCCAGCCCCTCACTCTGCCTGTTCACACCTGCCTGCAGAGCCCTCCTGCCCAGCTCCGTGTCACCTGCTCAGTGGCACCAGGCTTCTCTCTAGCAAGTGTGGTTTTATCCCTTTCCCCCTTCTAATCCCGTTGAGAAACCGTATCTGACACAGGAACTACTTGAGAGTCTTGCCTAATTGTTGTGTCAATCTGACTTGTTTGTTGAGGCAGCCAACTTCATCCCACTAATGCATTCTGTATCTGTTTTCAATTGCCAATTTCCGAGCTGTATCTCATGGGAGGGGGGAAAAAAGCTCTTTTTAAGACACAAACCACACTCCGTGAGTTGATTAATTCAGATGAATGGCATTAAGGAAAGTTAAGAAAAAATGAGCTCTGACTGACAAAGCTTAATACGATTACTACTTCAACATTTAGCATTCTTCATTTACTTTTGGAAAAGGATGAGAAGGAAAAATGGAAAATATTAAAAGCAAGTAAATCCTGATTTGCCCCAATGGATTATTTTGCTTTTATTTTGGACTTTAAAAACTATAGTTTTATAACAAATTCCTAGCTTTCCTGTCACCTGACCATTTCATTTCAAGGTTACAGTGTAGCATTTTATGAATATCAAGAAAGAATATCCAAGATTCTGTGAAGCAGTTAACCAGAAGTAAAATGAGCAAGGCATTGAAACAATGAAGCCTTCATTTTGAAATAGCTGGTTTGTGAATATTCTTGACACAAATTAGTTAAGATATAGTAAAAGTGTCTCCAGGTGTCTGGCCTTCTGGTTAAAGTTGAAAGTGTAACAAAGTAGAGATGCAATGACTCTTTTAGTTGTTCTCCTATGAAGTGCAGTGACCATAAAATGTGTTCTCTGCTGCTACAGGAATAGAGCATCCCTCTGTCATAATGACAGGAGTGCTGGTAACTTTGTATTGATCCCAATCAACTCTTGAGTAATATTTATTTATGCCGTTGCTAGACTTCATCTTTTCATTCATAGAGACAATAGAGGCTGAAAAATATTCACTTAAGTCGTCCTCCCCTTTGGAGGTCTCAAAGCATTATTTTCATTACAAAAAGACTTAATACTACTATGGGTGTCACGTATTAAAATGCTATAAAAGCATTTTTTAATACCGTATTTTTTCTCTCTAAATGAATTTCTGCTCTTAAGTCAGTTTTCAGAAGGAAGGCACTAATCTTCCTTGCTTTTTTGACTCAACTGACTTGTGCAGTTTTGTACTTAGAAATGGTTCCTTTGCAAAACAGAGTCAGTGAACGCCAAGAATCCTGAGCCTATCAGCGAAATTGGTGGTGTGGGATAAGGAAAGGGTGCTGCAGAGAAGAAAAATGAAAAGAAGATGACATCTGAAAGTTGCATATTTCAGTTCAATAGTTCATTTTTATTAGCATTGTATTTTAATATGCACTTGACTAGCCAGGCATTCATTTTCTCACAACAAGTTCACATAAGGACAAAAATGGCTGAAAGATTAGAGCTGATCTTCAAAGCAACTGGCACAATATTAACACATGAATTGAAATCTAATCCATATTTTACATTACTGAAGAAAACAAGTAAATGTGAAGTGCTTGAATGATGATGGGCTCCAAAAATACATTGATGTGGCCCAAGAAGAAACTGGAAATGGACAGCAAATGTTTAGGATTTAAAGATGGTTGAAAATGAAAAATTATATTTTAATTCCCAAAAGCATGAAATGCATATATTAAATTTCCCATCTATTCCTGGGGAGTCACACTTAGGACAAGTCCAAACTAAAATCCTGATTCTTCTTGTTCTACTTTAGACATGGGAAGAACATCATGAAAGCAAAATTTTACTGATTTGAGATGGCAGAGACTTCTAAAGGGTAAGCCTAGAGATTTTGATCATTGAAACCAAACCTATATAACTCAGGTCTAAACTTTGAAGCCTCATCTTCAACTCATTCAGCTTAAATCTGATCTGAACACAATCACTGCCCATCTATCTATAATAGATACAATGAAAACAGATGGGAAACCTCTCTCCTGCACAAACTCTCCATACAATTCACCGGTGACCTATTACCACTGCAGCTGAAATTTCTAAGAAGATTAAATTCACCATCACTGGCACTGAGAAAAGGTCATCTAAAGCCCGAATATGGCTGATAAGCACTCTGACCTGCCCACTGACATGTTTTATACTGTTGCCAGTTCCTACATCTGAACAAATTCCTGAGAAAATAGACTGGCACTACCACAAAACCTGCAGTGGAAGTATTAAGATTCTGACTTTTTCCCTGCTCCACATGATTGAAAAATTTAATGAAGTTGTATTTGGGGCAATTCAGAACAGGAAAGGTTATAACTTCCTTTTTAAGTAATTTTCTGGGGAAAAAATATTGTAGAAAATTTATGAAGCATTGTCTTTTGATTGTGAGATTCTGGTTTTATCCAAGCCCAGTTAAGGTCTAGTTCCCTAGCTTAAGAATGCCCCAGCATACTTCATAAGCTATTTTTCTTCAGAGAAATAATGAAATAATTATTTGTCTGCTACACAGCTCTTCATTACATAAAAAATAAATTAGCAATTGGGCAATGAATGGAAAATATTAGATTTTGGGGTTTTTAGTGTGTATTTTTTCAAAGCACATGTGTTTAACTGAGAGCAAAACCAAGGTTTAAAGTATAAATTTATATTATGAAAAAGAAAATAAAACTGATAATTCTTTCAGTGTGACTGAAATTAAGGACTATTTTTTCTGAGTTACTTTATTTGTAAGTCAGCTAAAATTTTACAGGAGTCAGGGAAGATACTCTGGTTTTAATACAGCAAAGACTGGAGAAAAACCTGGCCCCAGAGGACCAGGTTTATATCAACATTTCTGGATTACAAGGAAACTTCCAGTGTGTCACAGGTGGCATCTCCCTTAGCTCTGTAGCTAATCCTACTGCTGAGTTATTAATCCCTACACGAAGATGAAGTGGTAATACACTCTCAAATTTCCTTTTTCACATTTAAATAAAATGATGCATTTGCTAGAAGGACCAGGCAGATAAATTTATCCCTGAACTTATAGGAGAAAGAAGCTGATGGAAGGATTTTAAACAGCATTTGAGGATTTATCCTGGCCATAGGCAGAAATATGGACCTTACAAAGAATAACCTCATACAAGCTGATGATAAAAAACCCCAACCCTGCCCAGAGTCCGGGGGTCAGCACTTTGCTTAGCTGCAAGGCTCTGTGTGCAATGAGCCTGGAATAGCAGGGAAGAATGAAACTCTCCAGGGGGGAACTAACAGCATTACACTGAGGGGAATATCTGCTTCCAAAGGTATTGCAGTTTAAGCAATGAAAAACACCAAAAGAAAGGAAACAACCTAAAGATATAATTGGAAGAAATGAGGGGCACTCAACCCTGGTACTTGACCGTCCTGAGCAGCAGTGCCTGTGCTGAGGCTCAGCTTGAAGGAAACTCAGGACAAAGCTGAGGCCCGGGTCAAAACACAAATGTGTAATTTTAAGCATATCGATAGCCTATTAAAGAAACAAGTAAAACCCTTGTAGGCTGATTTAGTGGTACTGCTTATATATTGAAGTTACTCATGTGCTTAAATGGCTCCCCTGCATTGAGGTCTGAACCTGAGTGGTCGGAAGGGAGTGAAATTTGTTACAATCTCTTGGCAGTTTTGTGATCCGCAAGAACAAACCCTGATAGGCTCCGAGAAGGCTGCAGGAGACAGGTGCCATTCTCAGAAAGTTACCAACACATTTATTCCCCTTCACAGAGCCCCAGAATGGCTGAACTTTAAGGGGACCTCTGGAGGTCACCTGCCCAACGATCCTTCTCAAGCAGGGCCATCTCATGGAAAGCCACATCCCACCCAAACCTGGGCAGGAAGGTCTGTTAACGCAGAAAGGCTTTTATGGGGCTGTGCATGGGAAGCTGTGTTATAAATAAAAAGGGGAATTCGTGCTCGAATATGTTTGTATTAAATATGTTACTAGTTTAATATAAGGAAACTTGCCCAGAGAGACCGTGGCCTCGCCCAAGGGATTCATTTACAACTTAAAGACAGAAACACAATGAAAGGAAAGGCATTGAGAAGCCTGCATCTCCAAAAGGAATTTACTGGCAAGACTGACTGAGACCCCTCCCAATCCAGGTGCTAACGGCAGGAATTATCGATATCTCAAATACTAACGACTGGACTAAAGATTTCCCGGCAGGAATTTAGGCGTTAACGATCACATCAGGGAGTTCCCGGCATCATCTCAAGTGCTAACGACCGGACCGAGAAATTCCCGGCAGAGCTGATGGACCATCTCAAAATCCAGATAAAGAACATCAAGNGCCTTCGTTCCACCAGTTCCAACCCCGGGCTTGGGACTGTCTCCTTTTCGATCGTGGGTTTGGGTGTTCGATTTCTCGGACACTTAATAAATTTTATACTTGTTTTAATCAAATTAGACATACTTATTTATTACAGCTGCTTTAGGGCTGTTCTCGTTTTTCTGAACACAGAAAAATTTTGCTGATTTAGTATCTTCCATGAACATTAAATTCAATTAAAATAAAATCAGCAGCAGATAGTGAAGGCCAGTATTTATTTCCTAAATCCGTGTTGTCTGTAATAAGAAGAACCATCCCTTTATTTTTCTCTACAGTTTTCCTGAACATTTTATAAAGCAATCTGGGGATACTCATAAGAATCTGTCATCAGGCTCATGCCCTCGTGCATATTATTGCTAGCATGTTTTCCATCTTGCAAGTGGTCAGAAATGTCAGTTTCCAATAAAATTGTCTCACTGATAATTGAAATTCAGTTACGGCAGTACATTTCTAAATCTAAAAGTGAGCCAAACAGTTTTCATGGCATTGTCTCTCTGCTCAGTCAGTCTCACAATTTTGGCTACTAGCACAAGAAAAAAAAAAAAAAAAGATATGTGAATAAGAGACCTTTGCCTGCTGTTCAACTTCTACAATTTTTGAAATACTTAACTTCAAAATTGCTTTTGTTCCCTTCCCCTAGCACAATATTCTTTGAGATTCAGTCTTCTGAATACCTGATATTTCCATATTTTCTGTTTGACATTTTTTCTCTATTAATACTGGACAGGATTTGCTTATTATAGTGGTTTGAACTTTAGAAAAACAGTAATATATAAACAAATCTTCTGATTATTTTCCAGTTTCCAGCAGCATGAGACTTGAAATGTAGATGAATAGCTCTACCAGTTGAGAGAAGAGAATATTTACTGCTGTACATCTTAGAAGGGGCTTGAGGGAATTTGCCTCTAGGAATTAAAACCAGACAGTTCACAGATAGTAAAGCAGAACAAATGAGAGATACAAGAAAGACAAGGTTCAGGGAGATAAGAATAACAATCCTGCTAACAGTAGGTAATTTGCATTTAAATATCAGAAGCTAGAGTGAGCAAATAAGAAAAAACTTCTCAGCTTTTTTCCCCCCAAGATTAGTGTCAACCAGTGTAAAAATAAATAATGAGATGCATTCTTAACATTGTACATACACAGGAGAAAATACAGCAATACAAGTAAGCATGTGAAAATTCCTTTAACTGCTATTGGATCGTGCACTTTGACATATAGGTTATAAACAAGACTCTGTTAAAAAAATCTGTTTATGTGAATTTAGCTCATAGCCCTTATTCCAAGGAAATTGTAAGGAGGACTAATGGATTAATGAACACACAAGGAAAAACAAAATAACCTCCCCCAAAAATTCCCCAAACCCAAGAAAGCTTGTTGGTGGAAGGTTGAATCCTAGCATGTGTTGAAAAACTCTGTAAGTGTGAAAGATTAGAAAAATTTGCAATGAGTCTTGTTAGACCTACATTGAAGCTCCTAAAATTACTAGTTAAGGTAGGCACACACAGCTTTCTGAATGTAATCTTCCTCTTCCCGGAGTGGGATTTCCCATCCTGCTGATGTGTTAATTTGCACTATTTATCCTTCCATTCTTACATTTTCCATCCTTGCATCCATATGCAAAACACAGCTTTCAGTCCATGCCTAAAATCAATCAGGTCAGGATTTTCCTCAGGTCATTTGCTCCTGAAGCACAGATTATGAGTAGGATCGTTTTGCTGCTCTCTTAGAGCCAGATGCTTAACATGTTAACAGCGTTTATCTGTGGAAGTACCTATTTACCATGCTTAATCAATCAAATAAAGATATGTTAATCACTTGGCTTCTCACAGTGCACTTGGGCTGATCTCCTTGATCTCACACCAGTAACTAAGCAAGCAGCTGCTTGAGGGCTGTTTTGATTTAAAACAAGATTTCTTTTTGCCTCCTAATTCTGATCTTAAGAGTTGAACTCAATGCATAATAAAATCTTTTACTGGACATCTTATAAATGCAGTGATTATTTTTTATCCTATACATTAAACAATTTAGTGAATATGTGTATTCCACCTATGACACTGGAAATCATGCTGATTTAGGTCCTTCCCTTCCTTCTGATCTGCTGAGTTACTGTGTGAGCCACTCGGGCCCTAAACTGTATTTCTTGTTGCTGATTGGAATGCTTTGCCACACAGAAAATCCTATTGAGCTTGAAAGAAGTGTAGCTGGGCAATAATTAACTACTACCAAGACCACATATGTAGATAATTCAGATGATTGAAATATAAGTATAGTATCTAACTCAGGCCAAATTCAACATTTCTGCCTACCTGCAAAGCAAATGCAATAATAGATCATATACAAAAATTCAATTATTATTGTTTATATCATTCCTTGAAACTGGCAATTTTTTAATTGAAAAAAAGCGATAGATATTTTCATCAGAAATTTCTTTTTTACCTAGTTCCATATATTCTCATAAATGTTCTTCATAGGAAATTTCCAGCAACTCAGTTGATCCTCAAATGACACTGAGACAAGTTCCCAGCTCATGGGTGTCAGAGAATCCAGTTCTCTCCATGGTTTCACCTAAATTTGGATGAAGACTCATAGTCAGAGAATACGAATCTGGAAGAGATAAGCCTCTAGCTGTTCTCTCCATGTTGGGCTGATTACAGATGGAAACTTTTCCTGGCATATTTTAGAACAACGGAAACCTTATTTTAAAGAATGCAATGGAATATGGATCCTGGGCTGGCTGACTTCACCTTTCCCTCTTTATTTGCACCTATAACAAAGATTTCCCTCTTTCTTGAGCATCCTTTATTTGACTAGTAAAGAGATTGGGGATCCAGGCAACAGATTTCAGTGTATGTGGCATGAGGTGCATCTTTTTAATTGTGAAGCATACTAGGATTTATTGGTGGTTTAGGAGAATATTGACCTTGGCATCTCCTCAGTTAATATTTAACTCTTGGGTCAATAGATCTGGATAGTCACTTATTCAGAAGTCACTAACAACTTAATTGTTATTGGCAGTACATACTGTAAAAACTTTTGGAGGCTGATAACTGAGTATTTGTTACCAGATGCTATGAAGAATATCACGTTAAAAACCTGATATAGCGATGACAAAAATTATCTTGTGGTCATAAAATTTTTGTATATAGCACCATGAGTGGTGTTTGAGTAGAAAAATGCTAAAAAACAGACATTAATTGTTAGTATGTGTTTGGTTCTTTCATTTCTGCTCTTTATTCAGATCAGTAGTACCAGAAATTTTTTCAGTGAATAAGAACAACCCAAATTTCTGATTCTCATTAAAAATGATTACATGGTAATTAAATGAGCACATAGCCAATATTTCAAGGGAGGACAAGCACTTCTTTGTCAGTCTGCCTGGAAATCTGTTAAGCATAATCAAATTCTGAAACTTTTTGTGTTTAATCTTTGCTCAGTCATCACGTACCAAGCACACTGAAGGCATTGATCCCCATCTGTGGATAACACAGTGAAGCATCTGATAGCAACAATATCCACTTCTCCTGCTGTAGCTTGATACCATGGGCCCAGCCACGGGAAAGGAGCGGGATCTGAGCTGCCAGCTCTCGATGTTCCCAGGAGCTGTGATCTCCTGGCTGAGCAAGCACACTTCAGATGTGCTGGATTTATTTGGGGTCACCTGCCAGCTCTCGATATTCCCAGCAGCAGGAGCTGTGATCTCCTGGCTGAGCAAGCACACTTCAGATGTGCTGGATTTATTTGGGGTCACCTGCCAGCCAGCACCCGGCTGCCTTCGGCTGGGGAGGGCCACCGGACTGTGGTACAGAGAAAATTCTCCCTACTCAGCATTGCATTTTCTCCTTCAAACCCACTATTGCATTTTGTTCCTCCTCTTTGACACAGAGACCATCAGGATTGTGAGGCCCCGGAATTTCCTCACCCAGTCCCTTAGAGGGGCTCACAGGCTTTTTATGTACCCTGAGTTGGACACAAGGGGAAACACCAGGATATTCTCAAGGAGGCAAAACAAGAAAGCTTCACTGGCAAACTTTAGAAAATCAGGGAACTTTGGCAAAAGTTTAAAGCAAAGTTCAATCAATATAAAGCATTTCACAAAGCATTGAAGCCCACTTAGCTTAGCAAGCTCCAACACATCCAATCTTAAGTTACTAAAATTTTGAGAGGAAGGAATTAGAGGGAAAAGATAGGAGATATAAAAAAGAACAAATATAGCTACCACACCTCCTTCTGGTGGGCTGTAGCTGTTACAAAAGCCATGAGAAGGGAGGGTCAAGACATCGAGTTGTGATGAGCTCTGGTTTAAGTCCAGTTTGGCTTTCCTGGGCCCTCCTCCCAGGTGGGACTTCTGCTTTGCTGGCCACTCAGGAGCTGGGTGGGATTTAGGAGGGATGTCAGAGGTGGGGTGTGGAGCATTGTCTCCAGTCTGCCAGAGACATGGCACAGGTGGGATACAGGTGGGATGTGTTGAGCAGGGCACTGCCTTGCCCCTTTCCCCCTTGAATTTCCCCTTTCCCCACCTGACTTTCCCCTTTCCCCACACATGCACCTGAAATGTTTTGAGCCAGCAATCCTTACAGTCCCTCACAGTGACTAATGACTTGAATAAAAGCATCTATTTTGTACTTTCCAATTTTGGCTCATCAATAGGAATTCATTTTAAGTTCTGCTTCTTGGAAATGTCTTTCAGTTAGATTTTTTTTAACATGCTGTAAAGACAGGCATGACCCTTGTGAGATTGCTGGAGGCTTGGGTACATTGCTGTGTCCTGCAAGAACCCAGTGAGGTCTGCCTGGCTCTTCTGAAGAGCCACTCTGAGCAGCAGTGACAGACTGATACCTTTGGGAGTAACAGGAACATCATTTGTCTTACACAGAAACAGAGAAGGATGGCAACGAGTGCTTCTCTTTTCCTTTGGGCACTCACATGTGTCTTGTGGTTTGACACTCTTCCTCTTAATTTCTTGTGTAGTCCTATGATGGATAGGAAATAAAAATGAAGAAGAAAGAACTTTTCTGGGGCTAGAATCACTCCCTTCTGCTGGTCAGATACCTGATATATTATCATACATTAGTACCTCCAACGCAGTAGAATAAATATCAATCCTGGCATGGCTTTTGCACCAGCTTCATGATTAAGTAGTGCTCAGGATGAAGATACAAACAATTAAACAGGTGGTAACAGGATGATTCAAGAAAAACAAAGGTTTTGTTATACATACATACATATATATATATGTAAGCTAATATATATATTAAGGCACATAAATGTCTTTATAAATAGAAATCAATTAGTGTTCTAAGATGCCTTCTGATACTTTATGTGTTAGTGTGATGGACTACATCATGTGTATGAGTAAGTATTTAAATATAGGAGTATGCATATACTTAAATAATTTACTTTTGAGGTTATATAACATTTCTGAATTCAAACTATGTTGATGCCAAACCATAACGATACTGGCCAAGTCAAGCTCTGACAGCATTGGAGCCTTAATGATGTGGTTAATGCTGAAGGGATGTAAATGTAAGGTCTAAGAAATAAAATAGGGTATTTCAAGGATCAAGCCAAAATACTCAGGTAGTTAAAGTTCAGAAATGAAAAGGTAGATAATGCCTCTGTGGAGATAAAGGAGCATGACTGAGAGAAAAGTTTTCCTTCAGTTCTTAGTTTTAAATTCTCTGATGTGCTTTTTATTTCCAGCCAGACAATAGGGCTTAGAATATAAAGGAAATAGCATTTATAATGTGTTTTCCTCCTTTAAGCCTCAGTTTTAAAGACATTTGATCACTTAAATCTTGCCTAAGTTTAGAGCAAGGACCTCAAAAACACAAAACCAATTTAGCCTACCTATTCTCCAAGAGTGTTGCCCCTGTAAGTGCTTATAATCATAGCATGCCCTTCTGTTCAGCCTAAATCTCCCTGGATGCCCAACTGTTGTTGTTCAGTTGCACGGAATAATAGGAATGAGGTGAGCTCCATATCTTCTCTAAGGGTGCTTTGATACGGGCACCCATCCCTGGCAAAATTCCTGGAGACACTGCCAGCATTAAAATGGGCAGTAGTGAGGCTCTCCCACGACCTTTTCAATTTTTATTAAACAATTTAACAACGAGGAGTTGTCCACCAAAGACTTGGGATCTGTGCCCATGCTTCATGGAGCCTTGAACTTACAATACTGGATAGTTTATTTTTCATTTCTGTTGTGCAAAAATACAGTATTCTTGTAATAACTCTGACAGCTTTCTGTGACTGCTGGGATGGACTTAATTAAAGAATGGGTATTTACCTGGCTTATCTTTAAAAGCCAAGAGAAGTAAAAGGCTTATGCAGCACGATAAAGAAAAGGAAGGTAGCTGCTTTGGAGAATAGGGAGGACAAATTTCCTTCATCAGTTTATATATAGTTCAACAGCTGCAGTGTGTGAGGGCCCAGCAGACATTTTAAGATGAGGCAGAACAAGAACTGATGATTACAATGGCACCAGGCAGCTGCTGGGGTTAAAAACCCCCAATGTGTTATAGTTTCCACATGTGGTGGCACTTAATGAGATTGCCCTTGCACATCTGAAGCCACGTGTCAGTGCCTGATGTGGAACCTGCCCTGCTCTCCTCCCCCTCCGAACACTCACCCGGCTCAGCGATGCTCCTGAGCAGAGACCCCTCGGAGCTGGGCTGGCAGGGTGTTCTGCAGGTGGATGTAATTCCATCTGCTCACTTTGGACAGGACTCCTGACAATGCTGCAACTGTACTTGTTGAAATCTGGCAGGCTAGCTTTACGAGAGGGAAGTGTTCTTGCACTCCAGCTGGCAGTGGGGTATGCCCAAGGTGTTTCTTCAGCTGCCTGGCACGGGAATGAGGTGCTCTGCTTGCACTGAGAGCAGAGCAGGGCTGCCTGCAGCGGTGGGGGATCACAGTTACCTGGAAGCTGAGAAGCTCACGCTGCATTAGATCTGCCAGACTTGTCATTTACGATACAAGACTTTCATACTCAGAGGGCTCAATTCAGATTTAGTTCTAGAAACAGGATTCATGGCTTCAGAAAACCCATTCAAACAGGAAGAGCAGGTGCCTGGTTGCCTGGTCTCCTTCTAGACATTTAGGTCCTGCTTTCTTGACTTACAGTGGTTTGCCTTTGACAGCAGGGGAACAAAGCATGCTGGTGCAAGAGACTGCCTGAGTAATATTGTGTTGTGTTCTCAGGATTTTCAATTCTTGGGTCGCTGCTTGAGTTACTGAACAAAAATATAAAACACCCAGCTCAGCAGCCCTGACCCATTATGTTCTCATCTTCAGAAGAGGGCTGGGTAATCTGGATGACGAGTGGATGAACAACCTCGATGTTTCCTACCAATTTCTTCTACTCTGCATGGACACTTGACTGTAGGCCAAGTGACTTCCTGTCTGCAGCTTTTCAGCAGCACTGTGAGAGCACAGAAAGCTCAGGCAGATATTTTAGGCATCGTGGGCTGCCCCCAGAGCCAAGTGTTTACCTTTTTGGTGAGATAATCTTATGTTGGGAACTTCTGTGGGCGAGTGGGGTTCTGCTTGGAAGGGATGTGACCAGCGAGCACATATGTGCATGTGCATCCCAAGAAGCAAAGCTTTAGTCACATTTCAGGGAGGACATCCCCTTACAGGACCCTGATGATGAAACAATCCCGCAGACACCAATTTGGATCTTGGCATTTCACTCCTCACATCACAGAAAGCAGATGGAGCTAGGGAAATCTCCCAGTCCTCGTAATCCCCCCTCCTCTGAAGCCTGCAGGAGCCCTCGGGTACTGCTGGGATGTTTCTGTTTAAATCAGCAGGGTCAATATTCTGCTCTGGTTTGTGTGTGCTCACACCACTGCACTCCTAAACCCTTGTGAAACTGCTGTGAGCAACATGACCATCCAGCATCACGAGCAGATCTTTTCTTTCCCCAAGGAGAAACTTTTCACGTGTCTTTGAAGGTTATTTGATGCATACTGTGAAATCTGTGCTTGGTAAAAATGCTGAAGGTGTGCTCAGAAGGAAGAAGGAGTGGGGGTTTTCTGACAGTGCCAATGAATGGTTGTGCTGGCTCTGAGCCTGCCTCTGGATGTCCTGCCTTCCCAAGCAGTGAGCATGCATGTGGCATCCAGTGGTCCTTCCCAAGATTTGGGATGTGCTAGGACTAGGGAGCTCCTAGAATGCAAAGATAATTTTGCTGTGTTGAGTACATCAGGAATTGCTTTAACAGGAGCAGAAAACTTTGAAGTTATTCCCAAACAAGATTCTCTCTCTAATTTTAGGTACGGAAGATGCCCTCATTCTGGAAGCAGCCTTTCACAGGGTGGTCTGTCAGGAACTTCCTTGTGGAAGCTGAACTTTCCAGGAACGAAAATGGTGAAATAGCAGGTTTAACTACAGTAGAAGTGTTGCAATTACACTGTGCTTCACTCTTCTGTCACCATCCTGAGTACCTGGCTTGGGAAGGTAACAGCTGTTCCCAAGACACTTGTGAAGATTTTAGTTGTAGTCTTCCCTTACGGAGGAGTGAAAAGAGTGTGATAGTGAAGTTTTTGAATTTGTAGTGAAATGTGTTCTTGTGAAAAGCACCTGATCAGCAGAGCAGGAGACACACATCTCTTTGGGGAGAACTGTAAAGTTTTGTTGCTGAGGCAACGTGGTACGTGGGAAATGGAGATTCAAATTTTAAAACCAGGGTAGACTTTCCATGCATCCTTACAATCCTTAGGCATCGACTCAGTAAAGCAACTTGGTTTTCTGATGATGTGATTATAGTGTGCATTTAAAGCCGTGGTCAGAGGAGGACTTTTTTTCTGTTCACATACTTTGACTATTTTATTTGTAAGACACATAAGATCCTTAAGATCAGAACTGTGTCTCACTGTGTGTTGGTTCAAATGCCCAAAACAAAAAGAGGTCTGTGGTCAGGTCCCCAGGTGCCAGCATAGTCCATAAATTAATGGCAGTGGTAAACACACAGAAAGCTCATTTGAGTTAATGGAAAAACATCTTTAACATTTTATGTGTTTGTATTTTCCTTTGAAAAGCCAAATCTAATAACAAAAAAACTCCACTGTACATAAATTCAAACAAAATTTAATGCCTAGATTGTCAGCAGATCCACTGGATCATGTTCTCCTGCTGCCAGGGCTTTGCCTGTCATGGCTTGGAGTAGTCATGTGCTTGAGGGGGCTGGAAGTTGTGTTTCCATGGTTATGTAGCTCCCGACTTTCTTTTAATAACCCAGACAAGAGATTTGTTAATGTTCACTACTGATAATGGGAAATTAGAGAAAAAAATAATTCCCAAGTGCTTTGTTTTTAGTTCTGCACTGTACAAAGGATGAGGTGAAAAAACAAAAATTCATCCACATAACCAGGAGCTACTTAAAACCAGTAAAATGTGGCTTTTATGCCATTTCTTGTGAGCAGCTCAAAAATCAAGGCACAGTGGACCTGTTCCAGCTGTAAAGGAACCTATCCCAGTTGAGAGTATTCACCCCTGGTGACAAATTTGTGAAGAGTACCATGATACAGGAAAGGTTACTTTGCGGTCAATGGTCCATTCTCTGCCTGCAACTGCATCACATCCCAGGACTCCTAATAGAAATAGACAGTACACTTACGAATAATATGTTGAGAGAGGCTTTTATTCATCTTCTGCATGAGGGTATATCAAGATCTTTATGTTCTCTGGTCAGCTGAACAGTAATTGATGCTAATGATAGAACACGAGGTTACCAATAAGGCTCTCAGAGTTTTTAAAAGTAGTGCAGCGGGGTGAGTATTCAATGTTAATATCAATTATATTTTCTATGTTGAAAGGGCAGTTACAAAGGAAATAGAATTGCTTTGTTCATACACTGAAGTTTGCAGTTTGTTGGGAAAGGTGTAGTCTCAAGATCTGAATATCTATTTTAAAATAAGAAACAAAATCAAATTCACATGAACAACTTTTATTATTCCAGTTCAGAAATGTTCTGATGAATATGAAAATATTTTCTGAAAAAGTAACGTTGAAAAACTGAATACAATACCTGTCAAAGTTCCTGAGAACTGGTGGCAAAAACAGAATCAGAAAGTTCTGGATTGTACTATCAACACCATTACATACCCTGGTGATCTTTGGGATGTCACTTAAGTGAAAATGTGCACATTTTTCACCTTTATTTTTCAGAGGAATTGAAAAAAAGTGTAATTTTAGCTAAGATTCTTTGGTAACCTCATCTTTGCATGGAGCTAGAAATCATATTTGAAAATTATACTTCATGTATCTAGTTTTAGACAGACACATATGATCTCATCACCTATATGACATAATTTTCTAAAATTATAATGAGTAATGAGTGACAAAAATGGATCATTTTCAAGTATGACTTTTTTTCCTGTGGCTCAATTCAGGGTTTCTATACAAGTTGTTACAGAACAGCAAAATAATATTTGATGTCATAATTCTTTCAAATTACTATCATAATATTAAAGGAATTCAAAAAATGCAGATCCAGCTACTCTTTTAGGTCTTGATTTGATTAGACACTTGAGAAAGAGCCTGATTTATAGCCTATAAGCTGGATCATTAAAAATACTGGGTTTCATGAGAGCCTTAAGTATCAGTGACCATCCATAGCAATTACAGGAGTGATGCAAATACTGGAATGCAGGTGTATCATATTAAATCCATATTTCAGTAGCGATATAAAATGAACTTTATCAGAGCCCGGCTTAAAAGTTGCTGATACTGTTTTCAGTAGAAATAGAAAATGTTTTCACTACTTTGAGCAGATTAAAAGAGGTAGATCTTCCAAGGTTATTTCATAGATAGCTACTCTATGGTTCAGAATAGCATCTTAAAACTTTTAAAATTAAGATTATCCTTTTACTGAAAGACAAAGTACAGTAACAGTGGTCACATATGATCATTAAAAATGTTTAGGAACTTTCTTAGAATGATTAAGTTTATTAGTCTTCAGCACAAAAAGAAAATCATTATTCCAACTTGTGTGGTACTGAGACCTTACATGTCATGTGCAAATATTTATAATTCTAATAGTCGCTCCTTCCAGACCTCAATGCCATCTGACTTAGTACAGAATTTAAATACAATGTCTCAGGTTAGAACCTGTATTACTTTTCTATGATCTGGGGATGTCAAATCAATAACTGTGTACTTAAATCTGTCACATTTTAATCCATGTGTCAGCTGTGAGGTTGTGAAACCTTAAATATACTATAACATTATTTCCCCAAGTTATAAAATTTTGATTGAAAGCAATTTTGAACTTTTAAAGTTTCTGTTTCTCTTTGTGTTTGCTGGATTTAAGAGTGCAAAAATGATAATATAAAATGCAGAAATGGTTATGTGCCATGGTACATGACAGGATGCTACCATGTGTCACAACATCTGAGGATAGGATGGGTCAAGAGCCAAGGAAAGGAATAAGGATATCCCTAGGCTGTGGTTTCAGGCAGATAAATTATATGTATAGGGAAAATACTGCTTTGGAGTCCAACCACTAATGTCTACTCTTTCTTGAAGAACAGACTGAAATTATGTCTAGGTCAGATGCACTGCTAGATTATATATGCAGAGATTTAAGATTTATTCTAGTCTGAGACCCTGAAAGAAGGATGACCCTAAAAGTAAAGATGAAGACACATGGGAGCTGCAGAGAAGGGTCCTGCAGAGGTGACACTTGAGCTGACCTGTGGGTCCCCCATCGAGCCTCGTTAATTAATTCCACCATGCTGAATGGAATTCATTAATGTGATAGATTTGATCCTGGGAGAAACCTTCCTTTCCCTTGTGTCTGAAAGTCACATTAGAGTTGGTAAATCTCACAAATTAAAGGATATGATCTGTTAGAATTTCAACAGGTAGAGCAGAATTTGTTCCCCACCTGCTTGAATTATTTTTCTCATAAGACACAGAGCTTGCAGCTGGGGCTCCTCTCAGCATCTGAGTGGGTTTGTAAGTGGTTCTTCTCCAGTCATAAAACTTCGCAACCAAAATCCAATCTTTGTTTTCCTGGGTTCACACTAGTTTCAGGGCTCAGTGCATGAATATTGTCCCAGGGCCAAGGCTGCAGGAGGAACATGTGGCTGTGGTGGTGGAGAAGAGTGCAAATGCCCTGTTCAGAGGGGCAAAGCATGGAAGTTGCCTCCACCCTGGGTGATTTAGGAGAAGTGAGAGCTGGTGGGAACAGCTGTATCAGCACAGGTCCAAGTGCCACATGGCCCAGAGCAGTATTTGCAGCAGTGGAGAATTCTCAATTTCCTGCACACGTGCCAAAGCCAGGGCAGTGCAGGCTCCCTCGAGTCTGTCAGGTTTTGATTCAGGTGTTTCACCAGCTCACAGTGACAAGGGACTGCAGGCACGTGTCTCTTGGGAGAGAGTAGCTCTGGCTGGAGCTGAGTGAACTCTCCAAGCAGGGACTTTGGGGTGCTCTGGGGTCCCATGGCATTTAGGAGATACCCCTATCTCCTGTGGGTCCTACTATGCTTAGGTGTCTCTTGGCTGGCACAATTCTCATGGCTGGCACCACTTTGAATTTCTCTGAGGACAAGGAGCCAAAGAACATAAACATTAGGACATTACAGTGCTCAGTGATACAGTGTCTTTTTGATTTTATGTTTCCTTGGAACAAGCTGTACCTCTAATGAAACAACTTAAACCTGATAATAAATATCCTGTCTCCTGACACAAACATTAATTACTTCTTCAAATGAGCAGGTTTTGTAGTCCAAGTACTGAAACCTAGTTCTAAATCAAAAGATAACACTCTTCTCTTTGAAGAGGACCAGAAGCAGAGTAATCAGTGACAAAGACATAATTTACTAAGAGAATGGTATTGTTTGAGCTGCTCTGAGAGAAGAAACATTCTCCAAGGCCAGATTCAACCAAGCTTTTAAGTGCTGATCAGCACTGAAGAATTTTGTTTAATGAAACATTTCACATGCTTAACCTGAGAATTTTTTAATTACCTAGTTGAGCTGGAGTCAAGAATACTTTGCAATCAATAGCAGAATGAAAAAGATTAAGAGAAGCCTATGAAATATCTTCTACTAGTCAAGGAGGATCTTGAACAACAGATGCAGAACCCAGTGTAAAGTCCTGAAATCCAAAGAGATGATGGTCTAAATTAGTCTGGAAGGAATTATATGAACTTGATAAAGAAATTTATTAATTTTTAATTGGGAAAAATTAATGGGTAGTCCAGAACTAATAAACAGCAATTTGTAAAATAATGATTTACACATCTCAGTGATAATAGACTTACACAAGCTGTTCAGAGAGCTCATGAAGTTCATAAAGCTCTGGTTTTTGCTCCTGAAAAAGCTGATTCTGGCATGTTTACTAAAGAAAGGATATTGGAAAAATCAAGAATATTTAATGTGGAAAAATAATAAAAATATACAATATAGAGTTTCAAATCGTATTTTTATATTGAAAAATTATGAAACAAATTTCTCTAAATAATTTAAAAATTCTGGTTGAATAAAAAAATAAGGAAAAATTCTTTAATTTAATTAATCTTTATTTTTCAAAAAGATGTAAATATAAAGTTCATTAAAAAGCACAGATTTCTCCTGTTGATGTTTTCCTGTGGACAATGCTTCTCTTATAAAAGAAAGGTTATTCAATATCAAAGTAATTTAATCTTCTTCTCCCTTCCAGATATGTAAAGGTATTAGTGACCTGTATGTCTTTACATCATGTCTCTATCCCAGCTATGCAACATTCTTTATTTCATGGCACAGCATCTCTCCTTCCCACAGACCACAGCTATCCACAGCCCCCTTGGTGTTTCATAGGTAACACAGTCAAATTGAGAGCTGTTTTTAATATAGAAAAAATCTGGATAGAAATTTTAAATTAGTCATTGTTAGCACTTTATTTGCTTAACCTATGTGTGCTGATTTGGAAGATGTTTGTAGATGCCTCCAATATTTCTGCCTCCAGGTTTGATTTTTTCTTGTTGTTGTGGTCCATATGCAAAATTTAATTGAATGTTTTGGTTTACATTATGGTTGTTCTCTCATTTAAAAAGAAAAGAGATACAAAGATATTATTTCACAAAAGTTAAATTGCACACATCTTATCTTCAACCTTTTGCTGGAGCACCTGGAGACTGTAAAAATCTTGTCACCTCTTTCCTGAAGCCAGAGCAGCCCCTTTGGCTGTGGTTCCTTTGGTAACAGTGTTGATTTAAGCTGTTCTGATCTCTGCTTGTTCTGTGTCTGTACTGTCCTTTGTTGTGAAAGCATCGCTTTTGTGGAGCGTGTGGTGAACGAGATCAGGAGCTGATAACCAGTAACAAAAGAGTGGTTTTGTTTAGAGGATTGCTGGATTTTCTTTCAGAGTTATTTTGGCCGTGGGTCCTCTCCATCAGAAGGGTCACTGTCCTTTTCGAACAGCAGTTGCTGTTCCCAAAGTAGTAAACAATTGCAGCTGAGGGGGAGGTGGCGTTTCAAAGTGGTGTTTATGGGCAGGGGGGAAGCACTCTACATATATGTGAGTACAATGCTTTATTGTTAGGATGATGGAAATCTCAGCAGCCTTATTCAAGCATCATTATTACTCTGGATCTATTTCTGACCTTTAAAAGAAACTAATTATGCAATTAGAGTGCTTCTCTACAGAACGGGTCTCAATAATAGTGATACAACTGAGATATTAGCACTCAGTTTTGGTTTTCTATGCTTTACTCGAGGAAGGCTTACCCTTGTATTTCTCCTCTGAACTAACAGTCTGCAGCTTAGTGCTGCTGGAAAGGATTAGACCATAAACCATCAAGCCCCAGATGCTTCACTGGGAAGAATCCAATGTTGGCCTTGCCAGTTTCTTCCTCCTTCATTTGCCCATTTTTATACATTTTTTGACACACACCTTTTCCTTCGTTCATGGTTTTGCAGCTCCATGCTACATCTGTGCTTACTTTCTGTGCTTCACTTTGTGTTAGATACTGCTGTTTTCTTCTCTTAGTTACCATCAAACCCAGCTTTGTCCAGCTCCTGGTCTGCATTCCTTTGCCTGCTGGTGGGTATTTTATATCCCTGGACACCTCAGTGCCAGCCTGGGCCCACCTCTTATCATTCCAGACATGCACTTTTCTATGCTGCATCCTGCCTCTCCACTTCCCAAGGTCTTTGCTATTGTATTTTTCTATGTTGCATTGCTGTGTTAGAGGTGTAAATATCACATTCTACACAGAATAATGGCTTGCTACAGCTATCTGTATAAAAGCATGGTTGTACCACCTAAAGATAAGCAAAAGTAGAACAAATTAGCCATAGAGTTGCAGGCAAGTCAAGAAAAGTGCAGGCAGAGCAGCCCTGGCAAGCCTCAGTCCTTTTGGCCTCTCATTGAGCAGTGGCAGTGTTTTGCTGCAGGGCTGCAGGGTCACAGTGGTGAGGAGGCAATGAATGAGAAGCTCCTGGGTTATGGACTGCTGAAGTCAGCTCTGTGCAAGAGAAGATTGCCGTGGCACTTTGGATTTCAATCTAAGACTATCTGCTACAAAACCTAGTAGATGAGCTGTATTAATACACGTGCCAGTGATTTGGCATCAGCTCATACAGTGTTCTGATTTCTTAGCAGAAAAGCATTGAAAAGGCACAGAAAAGGTGTGAATCCATTGGCCAGTCAGATTGAAGAACTTCTTTCAAAGCCCTCTCCCTCTGAGGTGCACATTGCCTCTCTCCCTTGTGACAGCACCAGCAGCTGCCCCCCCAACAGATCAGGGACCTCCTCCAGCTGATCCCATCAAGGTGAGGTTCTAAACTGAACCAAGCCCTTGCTTCCACCTCAGTGACAAAAGCTGGGGTGATCACAGATGAGGAAGTCGGAGTAATTCACCAGGGTTGGGATAATGATGGGACTGCTTATTCTGGCAGATTCCCAAAATGCAGTGGCATTCTTCCCAAAGCCTTACAAGAAGGTATAGAGGATGGCTTTTTGGCTACCACACCATCTACCTGGAAGCTTATGGGCATTTGAAGCTGAGTTTCTGTACATTGTAAGTGTTGTGCAGACATAAACACTCAGCTATGTCTCCCTTGTACTGTTTCTCTACTCTTTTTTTTCAGGACATGACATATTAAAGCTGGCTCGAGGCCTGTTAGCAACAGATCAAAATATAGTAGCTAGATGAGGGAATAACTAATCTTGTCTAAAAATAGCATGTCAGTTCAAAAATGCTGAAAAAAAAAATGCTGGATGCACTTTGCATTAACTAGGGATTCTCCATAGCACAAATCAAAGACAAATGTGATATGAAATGTGGGCATTAAAAATGCTCTGGGCTGTATTCTAAAAATAGATTATCGTCTTAAGATATAACTGTGTATGGATGCTATTTTGAACCACAGTGTAAGTGCTAGGGGAATATTACTCAAAATTCGTGCTGCCATGTGGCAAATCAAATGTTCTTTAAATGGCTCTAGTGGTCTAAGCAAAGGACTAATGTGTGAGCAAGGCATGTCTCCAAGAAAGGTGATTCTGAGTCAGCAGCTCCCTGAGTCTTCACCACTACAAAAAACCCAGTCCTGCTCTCCATCTGTGATGACTGCTGGGTGTAATGTACAGCCTGTGGGAGAGGCTGATTTTCAGAAAGAAGAATGGCATTAGGACTGTGTATTATTTCTTTCAGAGATCGGAAATGTGAAGTAGAGCTATTAGCAAATGAATTGTGGTTTGTGGTTTACATGAAAACCCTTCTGTGGTAAAAGCCCTTCAGCTCTTACTCTTCATTAACAAACGCAAGGAGCACATTTCAAATCCACTACATAAAAAATATCCATTGGCTTGGAACCTTGGCAGTGAGGGGCCCATGTCCTGTCCTGTTCTGCCCAGTATCCTGCTCTAGGAGACACGAGATGCACTTTTGGTGGCAAAGCTGGCTTTGGAAGTTCCTATTCCCCTCTGCCAAAGCCAGGTTTGACTATTTATCATGCTGTCCTGGCACAATCAGCTGTGTTTTCAGCTGTGCCAGCTTAACTATTTGCAGTGGTGTACTGCACACAGGTGCACTGGTATTTGGCTGTAAAAACCCAAGAAACAATTTATTCCTGGGGTGTTGTCTTTGACCAGATCCCCTTCATGAGCTCAGGCCAGCATTAGTATGCCCTGGCTGTGAAAATGGAGTAACCAATGGCAGGGTTTCAATCATATTCAGCAAGTTCTTCCTCCTTGTCTTTTAATTATTTCAGAAATAACATCTTTTGCTTCAGCTGGGGTTTGTGTATGCTCACTTTACCAGTCAATTTGGTGTGGTGAAAGAATTTGTAATATAATCAAAAGCAACAATGAAATCAAGCCACTGGCAAAATACTTGTGGATTAAATAAGCTCGGGTTTCCACTCAGAATAGATGTTAGCTCTGTATTATTATTATCATCATCACCATCATCTATTTTACGCTCTTGAATAATACATGCCATAAGGCTTTCCTGAATACATTTGCTTGAATTAAAGATTTTTTCATTAAAAAAAAGCAAAAAAAAGCAAACCAACAAACTACCAATGTACCTAATATTAATATTGTTACGTTGTCTTGGTGGTTGCTTATACCGATTCTAAAAGTCCTCACCTTCTTTTATTTCTGAATCTGAACTTTCCTTGCTTCAATTTGCAGTCCCTGAATCTTCTTTTATCTTTATTTATGAGGTTGATGAGCCAGCTACAATCAGATTGTTACCCAAATTAGAATTAACAGCCCATAATCAAATCACCTTTTTTTTTTTTTTTGAACATAATGGATTCAGACCTTTTGAAAATTTTGTTGCAGGCAATGTTTTTCAAACCATCAATCATCCTGAATCCTTTCCATTCTTTAGTTCTTCCTCAATCTCTGTGGCAGCAATCAAATATTCCAGTCATTGGTTAACTGCTGCTAAACCACTGATATAATGTCTCTACACAAATTCGGTGTTTTCTTTTTAGGTGTGAGAGAACCATATGAATCTGTTCACCCAATGCACCCTTGAAGGCAATCAGGTTTTGGGGAACAGTGATTGCTCCTAACTTGCTGTTACTGTAGGGCCAGGAAGATGCACCAATTCTGCCCATGGAATGTGGTCTCTTACCTTCTCTGAGAGCACACGATCCCATCCATGAACCAGGTCCAAACCAGATCATTCTTGAAGAGTCGCCCTGAACTGTAGAAGTACTATTATCTCCAAAGCTTTCTTTCAAAGTATGACATCTTGAATAAAAAAAAAAAAAGGGAGGGGGGGGGAGATAAAATAGAAAAAAAAAAGAGGAAGGAATAAAAGAAATAAATCAAGGCAGTTAAGCAAAACTTATTTATGAGGCACTTCATAAACCCACACAGAGAGTGTGTAATTTCCCTGTACCTTCTCTTTTATTCCTTTACACACTGCAGACTGCACCCTGACTAGTATATTCTGGGCATGACTATCTCTAGGTTTCCTTTCTACACTTCTTTGACTATTAGAAAACCAGAGATAAACATAAATCCTTATCCTTGCATACTCTTCTCAAATGTCTCACATGCAGAGACACTACCTGCTTGTGTTCCCTTCTACTAGTCCAGTCCAATGTGGAATAAATAGACATCAACACTCAAATGCAGAGTAGGAGTAATATGTTTTGTAATTATCTGAAATCCATTAGCATTTCTATTTTCTAATTCCATTTACCTAAAGCTACTGTGCTGAAATCCCGGCAGATTGGATTAGAATGCCCTTCTGCCTTGGGGACAAGTCAGTTTTTAGTGCCCTGGTGTGTGACTACCCAGCTCCTGGGATCCACAGGGATCAGCCACGGGCTGGTTCACTCTGGTGCCTTCCACTGGCCCTGGGGTTGAAATAAAAGTGACAGTCAGATGTGACTGAAGACACTATGGAAGGCTTGACTTTTTCATTTTAAAGACAGTTTTTCTACTTCATTTGGCCACTCATTTTGTATTGCATGTTATTTAGTGCAATCATTTGAGTTTCCAATACGAGTTATTTGAGGCCTGATCAAGGCTCTACTCGTTGGACTGTTCCTACACTTGACATGATACATTCACTGGAATAAAAATTCGACCAGGCCTTTGGAGTGGACTCATAGCTTTCCACTTTTCCAAGTGGAAGCCCCAGCCACCAAGCTGCTTCCTTTAAATTTATTCCTGATTGTACAACATCCTGGTCTTGACATAATAGAGTGTATCCTGACTCACTGTGAGCAGCCTGGTAAGAGAAATGGAGCCTTAAAATTTAATAAAATTTTATTTAATCTACTAGAATAAATTTTTAATGCTGATGTTAACCTGGGTGACTATATCATATTTCAGTGGTTTATGCAAAATATGACAGAACCATGCACAATTTCAACAGCTTTTTAAACTTGAATTTCAATTCCTTCTCTCTGCCAAAATAAAGTCCAACGTAGGATTCTTCTATACATGGTGTTGCAAGTTCTGATTTAGGAAATGGCCATCTGCTATAGATTTCAAGAGTGTGCACCCATTAAGTGAGATGCAGTGTGCTGTGATAACCTGGCCTTTTCATCTGTATATTCTTAAAGAAAGTCATCTTCTCCCTGTTAGTATGGAGGTCACAAGCAGGGACCAGTAAGTGTGACCAATCTTTTGCTCCATCTGGTGTATTGGCATAAAATGGGCAGCAGAGGTCAAATTAGTCAGGAAAGATATCATCCTGGAAATGAGCTGTGTCAGAGCTTCATGTGCTTGGGAACTTACCAAATTAAAACCTGAGGTATTATGGAGCTTTGGCAATTGCAGAGTTAGGAAGCCTTAAGTGCAGAATTCTTGAATCATAAATTGGAAGCTGTGCTCTTAAATCAACTCTGAATCTATTTTCAGCTCCTGCATTCTTTGTGGGGCCAAAATCTTGGCTGTTAGAGGCTCACAGAAAGTTACAAGGTCTTTTGTATGAGTCAAATAGGATTTTGGTCCCAATGCCTAAAAGCATATATCATCACTAAACCCAGGATCTATTATTTTCTGTGACTGCTGTTTTGAAGCAAACAATAAATTCATTACTATATCTCTATGTACAAATCAATATTATTTCAAAATTTCAGTAAATTCCTGTTAAAAATATACAAGGAGATTAAATATCTGACTAGCTCTGACAAAAAATGAAAAATATATGCTATTAGTGCTGTAGAATTACATGCAAAAAATTACTAGTGACATGCTGTATTACAATTAGGTATTAGAATTAGTACAATCCATGATCTAGAATGCACAGAGGGAAGTAGTAGTAAATCAGGCACAGCAGTATCTGGTAAAATTTCATCTTGCTTTAGTAGAATAAAATTTTTGTGCACGATTAACCCAGAAACTGGGAATTATAGGAAAAGTTAATACTAGGATTGTAGGACTCAAGCAGCAGAGGACAGTAAGCACTGGATAATCAGAATGCATTTTCTTGAAGAAAGCTTCTTCCAAGATGTGAACAGAGGTTTTAGAGGGGAGAATACTCCTGATATTGTACATGAACCATGTTTTGGCAGGAAATCTTCAGTAAGGTATATTTTAAGTGAGGGAAGTCAAAATATTTTGGAAGTGTCAAAAGAGATGACTGCAGTAATGTGTGTTATAAATGAAGATGATGCAGAGCAGAGAAAGAACAGGGATAAGTGGGTGAAAAAGGCCCCAAGTTGTGTTATCCACGGCAGGTGAGCACCATGCAGGACAGGGGCCTCCACCTTCTGGAGGGCTACAAGGCACTGTTTGTTCAGCCTGCACCAAGCCATGGACATGGGCCTTGACAAATTGAATTTTCTTGGACCAAAGGCAACCTGCCTGCTCCTCAGTGCGGACTCAGTTCATGTCTGGAGGTGTTGCCCTGTCTCTTGCAGTTTTCTATGTGTTGATTCTTTGATAAAGTTTCTCACACACTTTCTATAAACATAGCAATGTTTTAGTTAACTGTAACTTTAGTCTACATTCTTTTCTCCTGGGTGGAGAATGTGTGATGGACTATTCTGTGAACCTGTAAAGATGGAGGAGGTGGTAACGCTGACCTCCAATCCACGGTTGTTCCCAGAAACATATAAATATGTAAAGAATAAACAACCAGGCTCTTTTCCTTCTGGCCTGCAACCTGCAAAGAACTCGGTTTGAGAGAGCTTCTTCGTGGCCTAGAGCCACATGGAGGAGTTGGAGAACAGGCTGGAAGGAGAAGCACGGCCCAGAAGGGAAGGTGTGCATCAGCATCATCTCCCCTGCAGTTTCAACAAAATGAGTGATGAATGTGCCTGTCCATTTCAGGTGGAAGCAAAGTTCCTGTGCTCAGTCGGAATGGAAAGAATAATGTACATGGCATAGCACTGGAAAGAACTGGTACATTGAGTTTTAAAGTTGGCAGCAAGGCATTGCATTGAATCTGTCAAACTGGAGATGATACAGCAGTGAGAACAGCATTATGGTAATGACATTTGAGAGAAGAAAAAAATGTAATCTCGAAAACTAGATACAGCTCAGTTTGACCTAAGTGTAATGAAAATCTCTTGAACAAATTTGGGAGAGAAGAATAATTAAGACATGGAGATAAATGGAAAATGGGATTAAATGCAATATTGTTTTATGAAATCAGATCAGTCCAAACTAATTTGCCATATTTCATCTAAGATGTGCCTAATTTTCTAGAAAGAGAAAATATAGTGCATGTCATCTGCTAGGATTTCTGCAGAATGTTTGAAGTTTCTAGGTCAGCTAGGAAACTTAATACATGCCTAGCCTCCTCTTTAAATACGTATTTCTGAGAAGAATGAAAAACAGATCAGACATGTTTAGGACTATGCATAACATTGTAAGAGCAGACCATAGGTAAAAGCCAAATAGAAATTCAATTTTTAACTAATTATTCACTCATCTTGAAGTTAGTACTTATTTAATTACATTAAGGAACATCATACTACATAATAGCAGAAGCCTTATTAAAATAAAGCTCCATAATATATTTTTCTTTTGTTCTTATCTAATAAGCTATTTAATGAAACTAGAGTGGTTTCATATTAATTTTCTTGACAAAACCATGTTGGTCATTGTTTATCATCTAATTATCTTTTGGACATTCACAAACTGAACTTTTAATAAGTTTTCCAGTGTATTTCAAGGTTTGAAACTAGGCTGATTAGATCTGTATTTCACAGAGTTTGCTTTTCTCAACATTAAAGTGGAGGTAGAGAATTTGGTAGTCCTTTTCCAATCCTCAAGATAAGTCTGTCTCTCACTGCTTTTTAAAGATAGTAATCAGAGCTTATTTTGTCTATATCCTCAATCATCCAAGGAGGAATTACATCTGACCATGCCTACCTGAATACATCAATGTCAGCTAATTATTCTGTAAGCTGTTTTTCTCAGTCTGACTTGTAGTCTATTTCCTTGAAAAAATATTTTAGGTATGTTCATTAAAAAATTACTTTTTTTTTTTTTGTAAGGGCCAGAGAAGAGCCAGCATTAAAGTGTTACTCTTGTTTGAATCTTCTGTATTCTTCCAATTTAATGTGTAATTCCAATGTGACGTGTGGTTTCGTATGTAATTTGCCATATATATATATAGATAGATATATATATATATAAAATCTCCTTCATGATCTAGCTTTAAAAGCAACTTCTATACTCTCCTGTAGCTTTTCAGTTTTCAGTAGTTACAACAAATCATGTCCTCTGGATATTGAACTTTATATATGACTATGGTTTTTTATATCCTCAAATTAGTCAGTTTGCTCGACAGTTATTCTACCTCACTAGTATTATGTGGGTATCTGCATTTATTTAAATGTTCCAAGTATTTCAGAAATATGTATTTTCCCTGTGACAAACGTGAAGAGGCAGGGAGAAATTATTTGGCTTGTGTTTGTTTTTTCTCAGTGCCATATCTCCTCTATTTTCTTGGCAGGTAATGCAGCATTTTTGAGTGCTACAGTAGTCTCCCTCACTCTTGCATCCTCTGATGCAGCATGAACTGGCTTCTTACTCTGTAAAAACTTGAATTTCATTATTGTAGCCAGCTCCACAAGATTACTGATGCTAAGGTAAATTAGATTAAAACAGGTTTCTTAAATACCATTATTTTATTTCAATGCCAACTCCATTTTTTTCCTCCGGGATTTGTATTGTGAGCTTTCCTTCTTTATTTTGTGAATTTTCAAGGGCATTATTTCTGTGCATAATGCCTTTTAGAAATTAACCTTGGCTTTCAGCATCCTAGGTGTTGATTTATCGTAGGTGACAATCATGAAGAGTTTGGAGGTGCTGCATGTGCTTCATGTGAAGCTTTCAGTTCCTCCAGCTGAGTGTAGGTCAGGAGTTCATCATTTCCCACCATTTTACATCCTGTGGCTCTTCTATGAAACTCCTGTTTTCACACTGTTTGCAAATCATGCTGCCACTTGCAAATGTTCAAAAATGCAGATGTTCTCACACCCGTGTGTCTCTCCTACCTGGATGTCTTAGCTACATCCAGGACAAATCTGGAAATTCTATTTGAACTTAGATTTCTCTACAAAATCTTATACCAGCAGACTAAGCAGGCAATGCTTACAATTTACATTAATTTAGAACAGATATCTGAAAAACACAGATGAAGAAATAATATCAGACTTGCAAATTTAAATATTCAACAGCTAACAATGGGATAGGAATAGATTTCAACCTTTTTGAAACGAGATGTCTCTGCCTGCATATAAAACCAGAGTGTATATGCAAAACATGCACCAAGATGGGTGATTTATATCATAGTGATTTTAAGTACCATTTAAATCAACAAGGATTAATTTAAATGATGTTTATCCTTTTCTCAAAGATATTCTGCAAAATTGTCTGTTCTAATTAGCTGAAATAATTTGATAAATTTAATGAAGGCATTTGTTGAGTGAAAAATGCATATCTGCTACATATTTGTCTAAGTTGTATTAAAACTACATGCTTTTATTGTGCTACTTAGTACTTAAAGTTTTATTACACTGGAAATCAATGAATGGTCAATTCATTATTTGGTGGATAATTTGTCTTTTTAATTATTTGTGTGAAGTTGCATTTGAATGGAAATCCAGTTTAATTGATGCTCAGAAAAAGATTAATGGTATTTTGATATTGTTTATTTGAGACTTAAAACTACAAAAAATGCATTAAAAGGCTCCTCAAAATAAGCTTTAATGCAAAATTAATTAATTTATTAAATGAAGAAAATATTAATCATCACTAGTCAACTGATTTTTTTTTGTTTTTTGCTTGCTATGTTCTTCAAATTTTTAAAATGGCTGAGTCTCACCATTTCACACCTCATCACTCATTTACAAACTGAAACAGGAAAATTAGCTTTCCTCCTTTTTCAACATGCTCTGGTTCTCACAGCTTCGCTTCAGCTCAGCATTAAGCTGAAATAGTGAAGTAAACTGAGATGAAAAGTATTCTTGTGCATCTTCATGAAACACACGTGCTGTCAAAAATTAGCTCAACAGAACACAGTTCTAGCTTTTTAACTGGTAAATCCTAGCTCTTCATGCTCTTCATGCTCTGATTGTTTTTAAACTGTGATGGAAAACTTGCTCTGCTTAATCGAATATAAAAGATGTTAAGAGGCTATTAAATGAGTCAGAATGTAAATTGCATTTTCTTTTAAAGGTACAAATATTAAATTTACATTGGACAACATGCATCTTCTAAAATAACTCTTTATCTGTACTTGATCTGGTACAAAACAACAGGCACATGCTGTGCATGTGTGTGTAAATAAACCCTGACTATTTATGCTTTTATTGTATAATTTAAAATCTGTTCTATTCAATAGCTACTATATTCTTTAAAAAGCATCTGCTTCATTGGATTTCCATAATCAGCTGACAATATTTTAGGAATTTTGCCAGAACACCAAATGATCAAAGAAAACCTGTGATATTCATCTTAATGTTCTTTAGCCTACCTTATCTCACAGAAAGCACTGGTAAGGGAATATGGGGCCTTGCTTTAAAGAAGATGTAAATTGACTGATGGGACATGAAGGTACAGGAGCAGCCCCTAATCCAGACATGGAGAGAGAGGGAGGAGGTTGGTGTAGTAAAGGGAGGGGAAGACAGTCACTTATTTGTGGAAGAGTGGACAGTAGTTAAGAAAAGCCAATGCACAGCCAAAGGGACAAAAATAATAGCAATGGGAAGGGATAGAAATGGAAGATGTATTTTGGGGGTTAGAAGAGCAAAAGGAGATCCTACAGTAGGCAGTGGGCTTCATCTGTGGAATCAGTTGAGTATGGGACAGTCTTGGAAAATTATATATTATATAATTAATTATAATTATATTATATATTAT
>VZRO01008034.1:0-22045 GCA_013397915.1 Daphoenositta chrysoptera | reverse complement strand
TATTTTATATTATATTATATTATATTATATATTAATTATAATTATAAATTGTATTTTTGGGTAAGAAAAATAGGGGTCCTGTTTAACTATGGAAACTGTTTTAACTATGGAAATCTGTGATATTTCACCTAAATTTGAGATGTCAGGAGTGCAGCTTTCTGTATCTGAGATAATTATCTAGGCTCCTTTTACAGCCACTGGAAGCAAACAGGTGTTTTGGTTACCACTCTTTTTGTGCCTGTCTAAAATGATCATCTGTTCTGCACGCTGAAAATATTTATCTGTTGAGTGCAAAAGAAATCCAGACATCTAACTCAGGTACAGGCACAATGTAGACATCTGAAGTTAAAGAAAATGGATCTCACACCCTGTTGATGAGACTTCCACCTGGGCAGGGATGGATTCCAAAATCTCTTGGGCCAAACTGTCCAATCTCTTGTATTATTGTTTAAAGGTCTGTGGCACATGGCAAGTGTTGTTGTACTGAAGGATATCTTTGGTAACTGCTGAATTCCCAGTGCCTAATTTCAGGTGAACAAGTTTGAAAACATTCTTTCACTTGTTGCTCCCTTTCTACAACACAAGTGTGTTGCTTTCAGATCCTACAATCCCGTTATATTAATTGCACAGAAATATGTTCTCTTTCTATCTTATTCTGATTTCTTTGCTTTAGTTAGAATAATACTCCTTGTCAAATGAGACAGCCTTGTCTCCAGATGTTGCAGAGAACTTTGTGTAATGTTTTGCAACCTAAGACTGCAAACTCTGTTAACATGCAATTGGGATTTTGTAGCTCTATATAAATTTCTTGTATAGTTTATAGGATTTTTTTAGACAAATTATTTCACTCGGACCACACAGTTTTATTCTGTCATGAATAGTGTTTGGATCACATTGGTGACAAGCAGGTCTTTTGCAAACCATAAGCCCATAAGAATGTAGGTCTTATTATTTCTGGCCTGGCAAATAATACTTCTAGACCCCTAAAGTCAATAGTGGCCATAAGCAGACCTCTAGGGAAGAACAAGGAAAGAATCAAATGTATGAGGACAAAATTATTCCTAATCCTTTCCTCTCAATGGAATTACTGAGCCTGTTAAAGTGGGTCTGTCTAGTAACTGTATGGGATGTCTCTTCCAGAATTTCATCCAGTCTCCCCTTGGACATCTAAAAATCCTGCATGCAGAACAGCCTTTGGCAAGCATTAATACAGCTCTGCTGTCCGTGGTGCAAAGCACCACCTCCTCTTGTTTTTAAAAGGCTCCCACTAGCTTCACTTTATGGCCTTTAGTTTTGTTTTTGATGTTGAGTGTGGATGAAGACTGATTCTTTTTCACTGACTGAATTATTGTTGAGCAGTCCATCCCTGTCCTTACCCTCTGTGACCAATGTGGTTTTGTAGATCTGTGTCTCACCTCTCGCTCATATGTTTTTCAAACTGAAGAGTGTGGCATGAGTGAGTTGTGAATTTCAGCAGCAGTAAAGTGGTGCTTTCTTTGTTAGCTTGTCCAACATCTTCCTGTCGTGTGCTTCATTTTTTAAAATTTGTTTTTAAATGCTGATCAGTCTAGGGCTGGTATTTTTTTAGACCCAACTATCATACCCCAGGTTCTCTCTCCCAAGCAGTAAAAGCCAGCTCAGAATAAACTTTGTCTGAAGGTACAATTGGCTTCCCACAGGGGCATCACTTTACATGTGTCTACACTAAATTTCATCTGACACTTTATTGCCCAATCAGTCTTGTCAGTTCTTCTGCAACACTTCACAGTTGGCTCTCATCTTACTATCTTCAATAACTTGGAACCATCAGCAAACCTTATCATCGATTACTGTCTTTTCTAGGTCATTTATGAATATATTAACCAGCAGAGGTCCCAGAACAGATCCTTACAGAAACCACTGCTGACGTCCTTGATACGTAAGAACTATTTATTTCCTCCTTTTCTAAGTTTTCTATCTTTTATCAAATATTTTTTACATGACAGGACCTTCTTACTTAACTCATTGCTTCTCAGTTTCCTTTAAAAAGTCTTAGGAAATCAGGTTAGATTAAACCAGCCAAATAATAATTATTATTCTCAAAAATTTTTACTCCTTTAGAATCCTCTAAGACACTTGTAAAGCAGGACTTGCCCTTAAAGAAGCAATGCTGAATTTTTAATCAAACAGTATTTATCTATGGGTCCACTAATATATCTCTTCTGTGTAGTTACAGCACAGTCTTTTCCACAGTTATTTTGGTTTCAAACAGATTCTCTGTGGACACCCTTGGCCCTTTTGTCCTTGCCCCCAAGTAAAGATTTTCATGTGAGAATGCCCCAAATTTTTACTAAAGTTAATGCCTATATGAAGAATTAATCTGCTTTCTTCAATGGACTTGTCTTTCCTGAGTTCTCCTTTATACTTTGGGCTCCTTGGGTTTCTTTTTTTGAAACACCACTGCAAATGCTGATACTCCTCCACCATTTATTTTAAAAATTCCCTCCAACCATTTTGATTTTAAATGCCAGCTGATTTTTTTTTCCCTTAGGGTTCACCTTTCCTGTTCAAATCACCTTTATTCACAATGAACCCGGAGTGATTTTGTCTTTCCATTAGAGAATCATAAAATTGTCAAGATTGGAAAAAAAACCTCCAAGATCATTGAGTTCAAGTTAACCCAGCACTGCCAAGTCCTCACTGAACCACGTCCCTAAGTGCCAAATCCAGACACCTTTTGAACAGTTCTAGGGCTGGTGACCCCACCACTTCCCAGGGCAGCCTATTCCAATGTCAGACCAGCCTTTCAGCGAGGAAAAGTTTCCCAATATCCAATCTAAACCTCCCCTTGTGCAGCTCGAGGCCATTTCCTCCCATCCTGCCACTTGATACCTGTGGGAAGTGCCCAACCTCCACCCAGCTGTAGCCTTTTTTCAGGCATTTGTAGAGAGTGACAAGGTCTCCCCCGAGCCTCCTTTTTTTTTTCTTCAGGCTGAGCACCCCCAGCTCCCTCAGCCACTCCTCATCAGATTGTGTTCCACTCCCTTCACCAGCTTCACTGCCCTTCTTTAGACATGCAAACAAATGTCTCAACAAGCATTTTCCTCCCCTTTGCTTTGTCTGTTGGGGTTGTGAGTGATTCCTGATGATGTCTGCCACAATCCTCATGAACAAAAGTCTTTATATAATCATCCTTTATCTTTTTGCCCAATGATCACATCTTCTCCTCTTACCAACATTTTCCCCTCTTCCAGTTGAGTTCCTGATTTCAGAGCAGCATCCTTAGTGCTGGATGCCACACTGATATTATCTAATGGAGAAAACCTGTCGCTGAATTTTTTTACCTTCCTCATCTTCTGTGATATTTCTGGATTTCTTAATAAACAACTCCATCTCATTAGGTAGGACTTATGCCCCTTTCAAGATTAGATGGCTCCAACATGTTTGTGAAGGTGCTGCTGATTATTTTTCTGTCTTTTTCAGTTCCTGTTCTTCAGCCTTCCAAGTCTCATGGTCTTGAATTCTCTCTCCGAAGCTTTCATGTTGCTGATGCAATCGCTGTGTGCCACTTCCCCACAGGGCAGGTACTCGTCATTTGGCAATCAGAGGGTAAACTGAGAAACTGTTTCCTTTTTGGCTGACTTTCCCCTTCATTTCTTCTCCACATGAATGCAAAGGTGACTTCCAAAGCAATTCTGTGTGTCCACATGACTTAACTCACCTCCCATTGTACTTCCTTAATATGAAAGCCACAAAGCATGAATAAGCACTGTAACAGTAAACGCTGTAGTAAATATGAGTAAATATATGTCTTTAAAGTAGCAAGAGGGAAAAACATTTCTTTAGGTTTACATACTTATGTTTAATCACAGAAACATATAAGCCCTTTCAGGGATGGAAAAAAATATAATCTTGCTTTAGCTGAATTTTTAAATTCATCCTCAAAGTCAATTTCAGGGGAAAAAAACTATAAGGGCAACTTCTCGTCTCATATGAATTCTTAAAATTCCAAGAAAATTCAGCATCACATGAGAGTTTTCCATATGTATTCCCCCAAAAAGAAAGATTAAAAAAAATTCTAGTCAATCTCTGTGCAGAAAATAGAATGAGGCTGTTTTGTACGTCATTCTCTGAGACCGACATTTAACACAAATTCCTTCAGTGGTTCTTTCATCTTGTAACAACTAACAGAATACCAAAGGAAGATCAGACTATCCTGAAAACTGCATCATCAGACTGCTGTTCATAAGGCAGTGCATGGGGATATTAAAAAATGTACTACTAAATGTACAAGATGGTGTTGTTCAACACTGAAACTGCAGCGCCTCTAGAAGGAACAAAACAAAATAATCTGTGTAAGGTGGTGTAAACAGTGCAGCTTTGGGGTTCTAGGGCTGGAGGCTCCTGTAGACTGTAGGCTTGTCCTAAGGCAAGCACTAATCCCCAGAACTGTCGTTTTCTGTCTGAAAACTCAGTATTTCATGTGAGACAGAGAGTCACAAGTGGGACTCAGTGGTTCTATTTACAAAATAACTGAAATTTTAAACCCACAATTGCTCAGCAAGATATGTTACTTGGCATTCAGATCTTGGTTTTAATTTGACAGAACTTGATTTTGAAGTCTAAGCCAATTTGAAATAAGGCCAAATATCCAAAACATGGTGAGGCATAGTATTTTTTAATGTTTCCTGGGATGAGAGTCAATCTATGTTGTATGTGTATTACTTACGAACAAAAAAAGTCCTCTTTTTTTTGTGCAATTTCAGACCTTGAAAATCCTGCCCTGCTGTGTGTTGGCATTGCGTGGATTTTGTTATTGCACGTGATTTTTCTCCAGACTGGTTTATTTAAGAAAAACTATATGATTTTCTACAAATGTATATAAGCAGACTAAAGCGGGTGTAACTCTAACATCTGCTCTGTAAGAATCATCTTAAAATCAATACAAATGAAAGCTGCTGCTATGAAGTAACATGGATAGATCTGTTATATTTGAAACTGTACAGTAAAAATTGCAGTCTTGCTGTGAAATAGCTGCTGAGGGGAGCCATGAATAGAGGCTTATAGGACATTGCAATTACTTCCTATGGCAGAGATTAAATCTGCATCTCTGGTTTTGCCTGGATACCTGGACAAGAATCTCAAACAGCAGCAGCAGTGATATCCTTCCTCACTACATATTTAAAGGTTGCTCCACAAGTTTCTTTTGCAGGCACAGGTACAAATGCATCAGTTCCATTTTCTCCTGACCAGCCTCCCTAGCAGCTGCTTTGTGGGAGTTCCCACAGAATCCCAGACTGGCTGAGGTTGGAGGGGTCCAAACCCTGCTGACATAGGGCTGCCTGGACCCAGCTGCCCAGGACCTTGTCCAGACATCTTTTAGCTCCAGAACCACTCTGGGTGACCTGTGTTACCTGAAAATTGTACCTGGGGTTTTCTACCTAGAGTTGTTTCTTGATCATCTGAGATTAAATTTGTTTTCTTTTGTTTGTAAGTAAAGCATATCCCTTGAGATGTCAGCATGTGTCCTGGGCTGCAACAAAGGCAGTGTGGGCAGCAGATCAGGAGAGGTGATTCTGCCCCTCTGCCCTGCTCTTGTGAGATCCCACCTGGAGTACTGCACCCAGCTCTGGAGTCCCCAGCACAGGAAGGAGATGGACTTGTTGAAATGAGTCCAGAGGAGGACACCAAGTTAATTCAAGTACCTCTCCTATGAGGAAAGGCTAAGAAAATTGGATTTATTCAGCCTGGTAAAGAGAAGGCTTCAGGGCAACCTATTTATGGCCTTCCAGTGCCTAAGGGCAGCCTACAAGAAAAACGGAGAGGGGCTTTTTACAAGAGGATGTAGTGACAGAACAAGGGGGAAGCACTTCAAACTGAAAGAGACTAGGTTTAGATTAGATATTAGAAAAAAAATCTTTACTGTGAGGGTGTGGATGCTCCATCCCTAGAAGTGTTCAAGGCCAGGTTAGATGGGGCTCTGAGCAACCTGGTCTGGTGGAAGGTGTCCCTGCCCATGGCAGGAGGGTTAGAACTAAATGGTCTTTAAGGTCCATTCCAACCCAAACCGTTCTATGATTCTGTGTCCCTGTTACGATGGGAATGAACATGAAAAAGGGAAGGGATCCTGACCAGTGCCTTCGTGTCCTACACGGATTGCATGGCTGCAGACCTGGACTCCCTTGCACTGATGCCTTAAGAGGCCACCTATAAACAGAGCCCAGACAGGAGTAAGGGAATAAAGGTGGGTATTTATTTGAAGGGCCTTCAAGGCACACCCCGGGAGCCAGAGGCTGTTGCCAAGCTGGACCCCAAGATGGACAACAGGTCACGAGTTCTTTACACCTTAATAGGTTTGGTTCATTTGCATAGCCAGGGTTAACTCTCCAATTAAAGCTTCAGTTTAATGGTGTAATTCCCCTCAGCTTCCCCCCCTTTCAGAGGCTTTTAGTTTACACTTTTTGGGCCTAGGACAGTCTAGGTGTCCTTGAAGAGCAGGCCCGGAGAGGCTTTGTTATGACCACTCAGCACGAGAGAACAGAAATTAACAGGCTACAAGAAACCTCAGAGCTACACACTAAGCAGTACAGGATTTTGAAAAATATAAAAGTCAAAATCTGAGGTATCAGCACCAGATTGAAGCAGGTGTGCAGCTCTGGGCATCTGCACTGCTGTGCCTTTAGCTCATCCTGTATGGCTTGGTACATGCAGTGGCTGTTGGAAAAGAGCACAAGGTGAGCTGTGGACATCACAGAAGTGCATGGGAATTAGGCAATACATGACAAGGGATCCCACAGAGGGATCCATTTCTGACTTTTGGGAATAACCTGACATCTGTAGCAAGAAGAGTCTGATTTTCAAACAGTAGTCATGAACACTATTTTACTCTCCCTCTCTTCATTAAAATGCTTTACTATAGGCCAGGCCACAGAGGACTAATAAGCAATCAGGAGGCAGCTATACAATTTTGGTCTGCTGTCCTTTGGTAACTGGCAAAGTGCTTGTCCAAGAGCTACTCTGACACAGTGACACAGACTTCCCTTCACTTGTGTTGGCAGGGAAGGTTTGCACAGAAAGACCTATTTTCTAAATGCATGTTAGTTGCCAAAGGCTCTGCTAAAAGAATGCTTTGCTGAACAAATTGGTTTTAAAATGTGTGTGATTTATCAAAATTATAAACTGTGGGGGTGACTCAGCTGACTCTGTGTAGGCTATATTTGATCTAGTCACTTCTGGCTCCCTTTGCAGTCAATAAAGAGAAACAGGCACTTTCCGATCATAACTCATCTACACTTAAAGTAGATGCCATTTATGCCCTAATGCAGAAAAACCTGTAATTAGCTGTAGGAAGAGTTGAGTCTGACTGCCTTAGGTGTAGACATGTAAAGTCAGGTGAGATGACTCCCACCCTGAGGCACTGTTGTGCCAGCATGACTCTTCCCTCGGTGCAGGCACAAATCTGAGATGCACAATCCAACAGAGAAATGTGTGATTGATGCTTTCTCCATTAGTGGTGCAAAGCTGTAGATGTGAAGTGTGTCATTTGTTGAAGGAGGTCATTCAGTGACTAACCAGCAAGAAACAAGTAACCAAGGACAGATCTGTAAGAGCAGAGTGAATTTATAATTTGACAGAAACCATGCTGGGCAATGTGTGTTGTTTTTACATGGCTGTCCACTGTTACACATCAATACTAATAGAGCTGAATTTCCCTTACTTTGAGCTTTATTCTGTTCTCACAGCACTCTTTCACGTGTGTAGCTGCATGGTTTGCAATGAAGTTACTCCTGGTTTAGTCAGTGTACATGGCAGTGGCATTAGTCTTCCATTGTAATTTGCTTCTGTTCAATCTATTTGTTCTTAGTAAAAAAGATTTCCTGTCAGTTCCTACAACGCAGTTTTGTGCTGTGCTTTGCACTGTGATTTCAGCATTATTATTTCCAATGGAACATTGTCACTCAGACTTCATTTCATTACTGAAAATTTACATTACCCTTTTGATCTCCTAAATATCTTCTAATAATTAAAAAGCCTTTTCTTTTGCTCTCGATTCTTTATCTTCATCTATTTTCCTTCTCTGCTGTTCTCCAGGCTGTGCTCTGCAGAGTGACATGAGTGACTCGGATGCCTTGGTGCTGTGGAGACTCGGATATTATGGTAATGAGCATGATAGGTACATTAAACTCCAAGAAGGACTTCAGGGTCATCACAGATAATTACCTTAACATGAGATGCCTGCAGTGCTGTGACTAAAAGGATAATGTGAACTTCAGAATTACATTAAGGGGAAGTTATATCAAGCAGAGGTAGGAAAATCTGGAGTTTGTGTGTGTGTGCATCTTTGCCTGAAGCATTGCTTATGGGGCACAGCTGGAGGAAGATCATCAGCACAGCTGTCAGTGTGATTTGCAGGGATTTGCAGGGAATCCATGTCCTTAGATGTGCTGCAAGTGTAAAACAATCACACATTCACGATCAAGGTGTTTATCAGAGTTTGGAAGAGCACTTTTCCTTGGCTTGGACAGATTAGTTTGGATGGTAGGTTGGAATTTTTATACATATATATATATTTTAAGTTTGGCTTTTGCACTGTGAGATGATGGATATTCAGTTTTATTTCCCCTACTCAGTGTGTGGACTCTAACCAGCTCTCAGACTGATGGCACATCTCTCATTTCCCCTCCCCTCGCTGGCACTCGCAGGATTGAGGGACTGAGACCTTACAGGCCTGGGTGGCCTCGTTGTTTCTTCTCTTCCTCACTGGTGTGTCCCTGCTGGGGGCTGGTGTGCTCTGCGTTGTGTCCCCTGGCCTTAATCCCCACGTGCTGCTTGCCTGCATGTGTATTTCCCTCCGTTTTCTCTGGAAACAAACCTGTTGGGAAGGCAGAAAGGCATCCTCTGCATCTTGACAGATCTCCTGCACAATCAGCCCAGGGAGAAGGGCGGTGCAGCAGGGATTCAGGCAGTTTCCAGGGAAGATTTACATTTAGCCTGCTACCTGTAGTCTGTAAACTACTTGAGTAACTCCTAGGAGAGCATCTGTAACAGCCTGACCTTCTATTTGGGTAAGAGTGTGACAAGAAAAATGATGTCCCCAATAGAGAAAATTCTTTACTTTTTGCCAGTAATACATGTGCTCACGAAAAGGTCTAATAGCATGCCTGTAATTTTGAATTACAGGCAGCACCAGAAGAAGCCTTGTAGTTAGGAAAGCATGTTTGAATTTATGCTGCAATGTCGGACTGTTCATATTCATCCAACTATATTCCAGCTAAACTTTTGGCTGAGAAACAGTTTTGCACTATCACTGTCTTTAATTAAATGCTCTGTATTTGCCCCTTTAGTACAGAGAGGATGAATACAGTGTTTGTTTTTTACAGACCAGAAGACTGCTTTAATGAGACCCATGAAATCAATCAAAAACTTTCCCCAAGTTTCCTGAGATTTCCAATCACATACAGAGAGAAACAGAAAAAGTGCTTCTAGCCTCTGGTATAAAAGCTTTTGGAAATTGTATATTTCTTTCAACTTACGTCTGAACTTCCTTAAAACTAATTTAATGACAGAGGAAAGTTTTTATATTAAGCTTGCAAGTAAGGGCTAGAGAGGAAACCTGCCTAGTATGTGACCTCAAAGATTAACACTGTAGCATTTTCTTGAGATCGCAGGGTAGAAAAAAATCAGATAAATGTTTTAAATGGCAAGTCATGTCAGACTAACGCTAAGGACTTTAACAAATGAAACTTTCTTGTTAACAAACTGACATTATTGTATTTAAAGGTCAGCTGACAAAAGGGTATGACTCGCAGGCAATCTCTCTCAGGCTGTGAGCAGGACCTCCTTGGGGAGACACTGACCTTTTCCAGGGGAGGAGCAATCAAGGCTGATAAAAGTCAGTCATTTCCAAATGAAATATAACAATAATTATGCACTGAACTAGGAGTGGACTTCTAATAGCTGCGTGGTTATTCTAGGGCAGAAGAGACACATGGAATTCACTGGTTCCCTTCTTCTGCATGTTTTCTGTGGTGGCTGCATGCAGTGGGCTGCTGGGTGCACTGATTGTATAAAATCAGCTTGCTGCAGTTCAGATGGGAAATGGTCTTGCCATGGAAGCTGGTCAAAAAGTTCTTTCCCTGTATTTTTTGGAATATTTTGGAATTCTTCCATTTCAAGAGTTTTTGATGGCAATATCCCCATTGGCAACAGTTGATTTTCTTGCAGCTTTCTTGACTTCAGTAAATTAAATGATTTCTACATCAGCTGAGAAATGAGTCGCATTGCTTGAAAGAATGTTAAGATGAAATTTGCTTTTGCAGCCTCTATTTGGGCAGATCTGTTAATGTGTTAGCTGAATGATTGCAAGCTCCTTGCACCAAACAAATATTTTCTTGGGTGCTACACTAAGCTTGACACAGCTAAAGGCAGATTTACTGAACACCCAGAGGAGTCTACCTTAGATCCATCTTGCATGGATTCCAAGTCCAACCTTCCTGTACCCAGATGCACAGGGACCACAAATGCAGAGTAACCACATCTGATAAAAGGGTAAGACAGAGCAGGATCCAAAAAGAGAATGGTCACGTACACTGTTCATTAAATACAAACCTTCACTGCAGAAGTGCATCCATGGTGCCTTTTATGTCTTGGGTCTCGTGTTTGCAGAGTTGATATTTGCACAAATTGTCAGTGAATGCATCATGTAGCAGAGCTCAGTAACCAAGTTCAGTCTAATTAATTCAAAATAAGATATGGAAGAATGCTGACAAATGTTTTAAACAAAGCTTTAAAAGTGTGAGGTTATTTCTATTTCCTCAGTGCTTGTCTGGTAAGGAAGCTGATATAGAACATTACAGGGCATACTAGGCTGCCCTGCATCATCATTATGGAAAAATTCCAATCATTCTCAGGATATGTACTCTAATTTAACTGTAAATTACTGGATTTGACATTGGAATCACTTGTGGGAAATTCTATAACCTGAGCTATGCAGGAAGGAATAAATGTTCATAATAATCTTTTGCCTTCAAATTCATGAATCTATGTTCACTGCAGACTGTTTTTCTCTGTCAGGGATACATCTTTGAGTCGGTAATTCTGCAGGGGAAAGTAGCACTGCAGTGAGATTTTATCTTTTTTTTACCTACTGAAGTCCTGTGGTTAAACGAAAACAGAGCTGAAACCCACCGAGCTATCTATGAGAAAAAAATAATTCCAGTGGTAGAAAAATGATGGCCTCACGTTTAAAAGAGCTTGTAATTTGACCACTTAAATTATTAGCTATTAATTAGGATGTACTGAGACTCAAAAGCTTGAGAGGAGCTCTTAATGTACAGCAACCAGAAACTTGTGACCTGTATCCTTTATGCTGCACAGACTTGAGACCCTCAGTTTCCTGCAAGGAACTCACAACTGGTGAGGTTCTGTTTTGTCGGATAAATGATACTGCCCATGTTTAGGGACTCTGGTTGAGACTGTTTTGGCATTTAGACTCGGGGAACAACTTTGGTGACAAATGAGTGGCTGGAGGCTGCTGTATGAGCCTGGAGTCTCTGAGCAGCATGAACAGTCCCTGGGACTCTGCTGTCCTTACCTGAGCCAGACCTACCTCTTTGCTGGGATAAAACTGCTGGAAATTTTATTCCTGTGTTGTCAGCTGTATGTTTAAACCTTTTGCCTGCCTGAGTCTGCTGGTTGTCCTGTTAGGAATTATGTTTCCAGTTAGGAATTCCTGTTAGGAATTGTTATTATTAGGCATTATCCATGGGTGCTGTTTCCTGACACCCCCTCTGCTCATCCATCACAGCACTCATCAAGGCTCTCCTTGCTGCCCCAAGCATATTTAAGTCACTTCTTGCTGCTCTGATGCTATACTAGAAATAGAGGCTGTGTCATCTGCCTTATGGTCATTGCCAGGGGCTTCATACTTAGTTCAGGAATCTGGTGCAAATTACTCAAAGCTCTGATGTAGCTATCAGTAAAGCCATCCATCTGAAACTCCTACCAAATTCAAAGGAAGTAGAAGTGTCCAGCAGCTACTAAAAATTACAGCTCTTGATTTTAGAGGCAGGCTTACTTCCTAGTTCTATTTCTCCACTACCTTGGTCCTTTTTACTATAATTAGCCGTATTTTCTGGCCAATCCCATTCTCTAATTCTTGAACAGGACCCTTCCTCTGTTGCATGCCTACTATACTAGAGAGACATCCTTGTTCTTTAATTTTGTGTTTGTTGCTAATTTACCATATAACGATTTTTCTGTTTGAGTTTGTAACTACATTGTGCACACTAGAACTTTCTGGGGATCCTTGTTCTGTGTCAATGGCAATATTCGTCTGAAGATTATGTTGAATGGGGGGCCTACTATGGAAGAAAAAGTTCTACATATAAAAGCTGTCACAAGAGTTTTTCTGGCTGCACAGGCTGCAGACATACATTGGTGCCCTTGCAGAGCTCAGTCCTGGGCTGTGTGGGGTTGGGTGGTCTGTCACCCCCTCTCTGCTAAAGAACAGAGTGCTGCCTTCAGCAGGGCTGCATTAATTCCCATTGTGGTCAGACAGGGAGGGTTTTATTAGGCAGTATCTGCAACACCATTATTTGGGTTGCTTGCAGCATAACGTCCATTGCATGACTATTCCTAATATCCAGCTGGAGTTCTCACATTCTCAAGAATTCCCATCTTTCTGGTGAGCAATGGAAAATCAATTTACTTTCACTCTTCTTCCTCTTGTATTTACCTACTTAGAAACAAATCCACCTAAGATATATTCCTGCAGTAGATGTACCACTTCTCCCTTTTTGCAGAATATCAGGGAATCAAAATTTCTTACGAACCCGCATTATTTCAGGTGAGGCAGACTGAGGAGAGAACTTCAGGCAAAAATAAGTGCATAGGTCCGTGCCACTAAATTGAATGCAAGATTTGTGATTGATTTCAGTAAATACAGAAAATCACTCCTAGGTTATTTTTGAATCTTTTACCAGAACTGACTCATGTTTCTCCTTTTATACATTGCAGCTGTATCAATGCTGCTTCAAACATCACAATTGGTTTAAAATAAATGATATATAAATGTTGATCAAAAAATCTGTGTGCTTCATATACAGTAACTGGGAGTTACTACTAATGTTGATGTCTTTACAAGCCATGGCAACCCCTAATGTGTATATCCTCCCCTAGGTTTACAAGGGCAAAATAGGTCCATCATTCATGTGTTTAAAAATTCATAACATTTCAAGTTGTTGCTATCCTTTTCCCATATATCTCTGTAAAAGCTACAGAAGCCAAGACTTAAAGTTTATGCTTAAGTTTTTGTTCTCTCTGTGGGGACAATTCTACTAAATTACATCAGCAAGCTGTTCCTACATATTCAAAATGTTTACAGTAAGCACAACCAATTTTGCTTAAGGGTCTAAAACTGCTTCTCTTTTTGGGAACAAATTAGGGCACAACTCAGATAATGGAATTTTTCGACTTATAATTGTGAGCACTTAAAAATATGAATGATTCACAAAACAAGAGACCTTTCATGCTTAGCTACAATCATTACTATTATTTTCTTTAGAAATGTGTATTTGTTTTCTCTAGCTGTTGAAAATAAAAAGCTATATGTCTAGAAAAGATTTCCCCTGCATGGGAAAGATCTTTTCAGTTGAGTTCCTAATTGGCTTCATTTGTGCAACCAGAATTTTTTGACAAGGGCATGTGTTCTTTCTGTTCTGTTCTACTCTATTCTATTCTACTCTGCCCTTTTCTCCTATACTTTACCTCCACCATAATAATTCATGAATTCCTTAATCTTGAAATGATTGAATGCTTAAATAAGAAAAAAAAAAAAGATTTTTTTTCCCCCGAGTGCTTCCTCTGATAAACTGTTGGTCTTGGTTAGAGATCGAACAGATAGCTCCACAATAAATGGCAGTAGTTCAATGGCCACAATTTAAGCATTTAAAATTTAAATATAATTGCAGATCATTTGAGAATTTGGAGATCTCCTACTGAAAACATGAATCCATCAGTGTTATTGATATGAGAATGCAAATAAGTATCTTACTTTATGTTCCATTTGTGCTGTTAGATTTGAGTGAATCTGTTTGGTGAGGGATGGATCCACGTGGATTAGGAGCCTGCCCTGATACAAGTTCTGCTCTTATCAGGTTCTTTGAAGTCAGGAGATGTATCAATAACACTTCTTCCTCTTTCTGATTAGCCACTACTGCAGAGTGATAGCTCTGGTCATGTTCAGCAAAAATGCCTCAGCTCTTCCTAAATCTGACACAGAAGTTGTCAATAAAGGTAGGGCTCATACTCCTCCCAGATTTGATTAAGTTGCCACAGAACTCTTTTTTGAATAACTAAGTCTTTAATTACTTCAGTTATGGGGCTGCAGTTGAATGATTTTGCTCATTATAGCATGCAGTGGTTCCCTGCAAGGTTGTATTGGTTTTACAATTTGAGCAAGGGCAGGTGCAGGATTGTTTTAGATTACTTGAGGTTAGGAAGACACTGATTTGCATAGCTTCAGGGCTGTTGGAATCCTGGGGGAAGTGAAAGTAATTTTCTTTTATTTACTCTCATTTCTACAGTTCCTTCTATCACTTATTCTCACTGGGTCAGCCTTTCCCTTTTCTAACGTTTATGGCAGGATATTGCACCAGAACTACACAGATAGATTTCACCTGAGCTTTTGGAAGGATTGCATCAACATCTTGTGAATTCAAAATTTTGGCTCTTCTTCTGTCAGAAAGCAGCCAACAAGTCTTCTGTTTTGTCAGAAGAAGAAAAATTAAATTTTATTTTTATTTTCTGTCAGCATTTTTGGTATAGTCTAGTACCTTTTTTGCCTTATCCTAGTTACTTTTTCCTCCCTGCTGCCACTGTTTCTGCATCTGTACCCATATTTAGTATTTCTGATACTCAGGTAACAAGGCTGCAAACTTACATAACATTACTATTTTTCCTAGGCACTGGTGGTCTTGTAATTCTGGGCTTCCTAAAGGTCCCCTTTATTCTGTCACCAATGATCTGAGAATTCTGTCTGTTTCTCACATAGGTCCTCCTCATCCCTTTTTAAAATCTAGCTTTTCCTCATGATGCTGTTACTTTTTTCGGCTTCTCACCTTGCTATTTGTTAAACCAGATATTTTTCTCACATTTTGTCCCGCCCTGTTCAGTCAGCTTGACCTCACCAGCATCCCAGTCACCCCCTGTGACCCTAACCCTGCCCTGGAGATGCCCCCCCTCCATCTCTGAGCCACGAAGCCCAGGCGAGTCCCCCATAACAACCCCAAAGAGGGCTGCACGCCTTGGGGCAGGGTGTGCTGGGCTGCAGCGTGGCTTTGCACCTTCACCAGCCACCACACAACCCTCCAGAGGCCAAACAGCACAGAGTGGGGCATTTCCAGCCGGTGGCATCTGTTCTGTTGCTAAGAACTGCTCCTCTGCTCCACTGCCTGCACCTCTGCTCTGCTCCCGTGGGTGAACGCCCACGAGTCGGGTATTGCTCACTTTGTTGGAAAATATTCTTATTTGTGTGCTCTGAGAGCCTCCAGAACTGAGCCTAAATGTGGCAAATGAGGGTGGTGAGATTAGTTAAAGGCACTCCTGGCCTGAACTAAATGCTAATGCAGACACAGTGGCACCATGTTAACAAATCAGCTTAATAACCATCTCCGCACCTTGTCTTTCTTGAATATGGGCAACAAGAACTACACATAGAATTTCTCCTAATGCCTTACCACATCAGGGGTTCACTGTATATATATCCCATGACTGGGACCATTCCTGGGGTTGCAGCACACAGTAGTCCCAGGACTGGCTGGACTGGCCAGAACTTTCTCTTCCCTTCAGAACTGGGCCTGATTATACAGAACTCAGAACCCACATAAATGTTATGATTAAAGACGAAGAGGGGAGGTGATGCAGATATTTGTGTGGATGTACAAAAGGAAGCTGTACTAACAGTGATAAAATCAGCATACCTGAGGAAGTGCCAAGAGGAATTAGGAGCAACGTTACCAGTGATTAGACTGAGGTGCTTAGTCTGGAGCTTATCAAAACTGTGTGTGTATAAATCAGAACAGATAAATGTCAGAAACATTGGCTCATGGCAACAGCATGCCAGAGCTCCATAGCCAAGCTGCTGTTGAGCAATACTGTGCCACATCAGGTCCCTTGCCTTCAGCAGGAGCCAGTATCCCATCAGTGACTGAGTGGAGGGAACCCCACTCCTCACCACCCTCTGGACATGGCCATCCAGCCAGATTTCCACCCATCCAAGCCATGATCAACCAGTTTCTCCAGGAGAATGCTGTGGGAATTGGTGTCAAAGATGATCTGGAGAACCAGTTTTCGTCCCCTGTAAAGCTGTTGCTCTTTGTCTTATTTTCTACTATTTTATGTTGCAAATTTATGTTTAATGTCCCTAAGTACATTGTGCTGTACATTGTATTTCAGCCCTTTTCTACTGTTCACAAACCATGGCTGTCTTGCTCTTTCCTGATGCTATCCCAGTCCCTCTCCGTGCTGACCGTGCCCTATTTAGCAGCACACCACTACCCTTAGTGCTTAGGCTGTCAAAAACATTTTAAAAGATCAATGGTAGAGAATGGTATACTCTATCCAGATTGGTATTTTCCCCTCCAGCATGGCCAGGTGTCATTTTCCATAAGTCATCTCCTTTTCCCATCAGAATTCATTTACTAATTCCCACGCAGTTAGGCTTTACCAACTGCTTTCCATAAAGCACCGTATTTGAAGACCAGATAGAAAATACCTACTATATTTAGATTTTCCTCTAAAAGTAGTTTCTTCCTGAGAAATCAGGCAAGCCTTTAGCAATCTGTTGTTTGGATAATGGAGATCATCCCATTTCTGATTTATCTGTGTATTTTCAATATTGTTGCTTATTCCAAAAATATTTCTCAAGTCTTGCATAATTTTAAGGTTTGACAAAAGCGGTTTTTTAGGTATTGATGTCTCTTTTTCCATAAGTTTTCTATTTTGATTATTTTTAAAGATGCACTTTTGGCATTTATATTTTCTAAAAAATATTTTATACTTTATCGTGGATGTTGCCCTGTTTTTTATTTATTTATTTATTTATTGTGCAGTGGAAATTGTCCTGTCCGCCTAAAACTCTAAATAAACCTTTTTTACTTTCACCTCAGATGATAAATTCACCATCCTGCACTTACTTGGATTTTCAATTACTTTTTCAGCATTTATTTGACATATCTGTCCTAGTTCAATATTATTTTTAAAAAACTCTTTCTTTTTCTTATATTGCATCCTATTTCTCTTTTCCTCTGTGTCTTTATATGGATAAAAACCATTCTGTTTTTTTTTCATTTGTTCTTATTTCCCACAATCCTTTTCAAGATTTCTCTCAGCATTCCCTTTGACAAGCCTCACTTTATTGCAGTATTGCTTTATTCCTAATACCTTAAATATAGAATCAGAAGGCTAAAAGGGCCCCAAGAGGTCATTTAGTTCATTTTCCTGTCCCAAACCAGAACCACTGTTCCATGGTTGCACCCTGCTCTTAAAGATCTCCAGTTACACAGGTTATCCTACCAACTAAATTCCAGTATTTCACTATAATTTCTATCAAAACAATTTCTGCTGTTTAATTTTAATGTTCCTTACTTGAATTTAGGCTGATTACTGCTTGCCTTTTTCACCAATAACATGGATAATAGATTGTTCCCTTTCTCTCTGCAGCAACCTTCTGCAATGTTGAGTAATTACAGAGGTGCTGCTCAGCAGCCTCTTCCTCTGGCCAGCCAGTCCCACTTTTTTCCCCAGGGTGAACTTGGTGCATGACTACGGATTTGTCTCATTACTCTTCCCCAAACTCTGTCCAACTGATTCTTACCATACTTGAGGCCAAGAATGTCCTTTAGCTGAGTTTTCCAGGATGTTGATTCAAATACTTTGGAAACTGTCTTCCTGCATGTACGTCTTGGATGTTATTTGGGTTTTTTGGGGTTTTTTTTTGGTTTTTGTTTTTCTTTTTGTTTTTTTTTTTTTGCATCAGGAAAGTTTGATTGATTCAGGTTCAGTTTGTAAACCTCTCTAAGAGGTATATCAGTGCAGAACTCCTCCCTAATCAGTTGTCCCTTTCCTATGCTTTTGTAGCTGATTTCTCCTGCCCTGTAATCAGTATCTTGTTCTGGTTCATGTTTCATGGAAACCATTATGCTTCTTCAGGTGATTTCATTAATTATCAAGGTTGTTTGAATTCCAGGTGAATATACTTGCTGTTTCATCCAGGATGATGTCATTAGCAAATGTGAGAAACACTCTTAATTCCATCATTCAAGTCATTCTTGAAAATATCAATTAGTTTCTATCCACAGCAGACATTTTCAGAACCCCATGCAATAAATCCTTTCATTTTCACAGTGAACCTTTGATAACTACTCTGTCAATCTTTGTTTCCATAAAACATTTTTTTATTTTTGTAGGTTCTATTAGATGTAGGAATTCTGTCCCACAGAATTCACTTAGTCTTTGCATGTTTGACTTCAGGCATTCCAGGCTGAATGATTAGAATTTCTTATCTCCTGCTTGTTGTTTTTTTTTGTTTTGTTTTGTTTATTACTTATTTGAATTTGACATCAAACACCTTTTTTAAAATGAAACTACAATTGCTTATGCTTCCACTCTGTGTTCCTCTGTGGAATCAGCTGAGAGTAATTTTTTGCACACCACCACAGAATCCATTAATTCAAATAAAGAGAAAAGTCACACCTGGGAGAACCCCAGAGAAAGGGTAAACACCAGTTTAAAGACAAGAGCACACAGCAGTAGAAGCAAAGCATATAGACCATTGCCTTACACACCTGTTAATGTAAATTGATTATTCTTATGTATGCAAACCTATATTTGCTGTAGTGTGAATCCTGCAAAGTTTATTTCTTGCATTTTTTTTATGGTATCTAACATGACGATTTCTATAAAAGGTCATGATGAATGAAAAATACAATTTCTTTTACCATCAATTTTTTTAAAGACCATGGTCAACTATTTCTAGCCTCCTTCCTTTTGCCTTGCCTGATGTTTTTTAAGTGATTGCCTTTCAGCTGTAGGCTCATTTGTGTAGCAATTTTCTTAGAGGGGAATTTAGTGTGACTTTGAAGCACACCATTGTAGCAAAACTCAAGGTCTCAAGCGACCTCAAGCCAAATTTAGGCATTGCACTAATGTCCCTGGCTGGACCTTTACACTCCTTTTGGGGATCTGTGTTCTGGGTTTCACCCAGCCTTTTAAGGAGCATTTGTTTCTAAAGCACTGTCCTGAATCAAATCCCTTCATTTATTACAGGGGATTTCTATTTGCAGCCATTCCACCAGATGCAATAAGATTTATAGCTATGCTTCAGTAAACAACTGCACTCCACAGAAAGTTGTTTTGATTCTTAAGGCAAATGCACTTTTTCCCCCATTTTTTCCATTTGTTTTTACAGTGCGACATATTTTTGGTTAATTCAGGTTATGTAAAAATTTAGTATTAATTAAGTGTTCTCTTGTTTCACTCCATGCCCAGTTACTCAAGGTTGGCCATGTGACCAGTTCTGAATTAGTTTGCAGTAACTCTGCATTATGATTTTACATGATACCTAATAGGAAATATTTTTGCATGCATATTTAGAATAGATTCTACAGCATTTCTCTTATGACACAAAAAATTATGATTTTAAGGTTTATTGATTCCTGTCTACTCTGTCATTAATTCTGTCTTTTCCAACTCAGATGTATTCACAGGCTGATACTTAAACCCTTTATGGTTTCAAATTTACCAGATTTGTCTACTGAATACTACCATGTAGTACATTTCCAAAATATTTTATTAGAATTTTTCTCAGTTTTTGAATAATTTTGTTGCTGTTTTCAAGCTGAAGTGAAAACATACATCAGTGCTTCTTGGCCCATTTTTCTTTTATGTCACTGTCATTTTTATAATAATTGTTTTTGTCAGTAACCATACTTCCATTTAATTTCAAGGGTCCTTTTGACTCTTGCTCCATCATATATTTTCAATTTTTTCCACTTTCTTTACAGCAAATGCTGAAAATCCTGGTGTTTAACCAACAAAGGTTGGGAGGGTTATTTATTTTAAGCCAACACAATTTTTTCTGGAGAAAGAAGGAAGTAATACTTTGGAGAAAAACCCCAAACCTAGAAGATAGTCCCTTTATGAATTTTTTGCCTTTCTTTACTCCACATGTTTATTTTAATTTTTCTTAGCATGTTTTTGGGCTACACTCACAGATTTGTAAATTTTACGTGCAGATTACACCATAATGACCATGTAGCCTGATTTCTTCCGTAGCACATCAGGCATAAAATTCCTCGCAGGAATTCTTCCCAGAGGCCCAGCAGCTTGTGCTAGAAAGGCACTGTGCCTCTGTCAAACAATTGGTTTGATCAGTACAACAGATTTTTTTCGGGGGAGAAAGTGTTTAAAGGCATTTTGACCCCAATACACATCTCAGCCTTTGAAAAGATCATCCTTCTACCCTCCCAAAGCACGAGCTGACAGGTAACATTTCTTCAGGCTCAGCACAGTAAAAATGCTGGCATATAAAAGCATATATTTAAGGCATACAACGTTTTCCCTGGAGGCTGTATATTGTTTTGTCCTTAAAGCTTGTTGGGATTTTGAATGCTGTCGTATAGAATGAAAAGAGTGAATTACATTGCCTGATTAAAGTGATAGATTGTGCTAGCTCAAAGTAGTCAATATACAGCAAATGGTGGTATAAACCCTGAAGGAAGAAGTCTTTTTTTCCTTAGAATCTAATGGATTTCACTTCCATGATATCTCTTAAATACAAAAATCCAGAAGATATTCACAAATCTAATTTTAAAAACCCATCTAATTTACTTTTTTCCTCCCATTTTAAATTAAGAATGCTATAAAAAACCCACCTAAAATTATTAAACAGAATAATGTCCTGTATTGGCAGGATAAACTGACTTTTCTCTGGGCAATAGAATTGGCTTTCTTTGTCTGGGTGAGTGGTACGTTTCTCCACTTGCATACTTGAGCACAAGCCCAAGCCCCAATATTGATTAATATACTTGCTGCAGCATCTTTTTTCCCCCCGCCAAACTCTGGCTGCCTTGTAAATGTTGTTTTTGTGGAAGAAAATGTCTCTGACCCAAGAGTGCTTTGCATTCAGTTTATGTCCACCTCAGAATCTCTTTAATGCTGAACTGACTATAATAATTTAATGCACTGGTGACAGGACAGTGTTTCTCCACTCTTAACTCGAATCTCTCATATTTATTTTAAGAAACTGAGAATCCCATGTATAGTGACAGTGAATAATTACACAGGATCTCTCCCTGGGCCTCTCTGTTGGAAAGTGAGGGAAAGTCTTCCTTTGACACGAGGAAGCTCACAGGAGCTTATTCTGGACAGAACTAATTCAACCCAATAATGCAAATACTCTCATCCTCTTACCCTTAATTTCATTATTGATAAATCATATTCTTTTTAGGATCCAACTCTGTAAATTCAAAGAGCCACTATCTTCAGAATGATTTAGAAGTTTCCATTCACATTGAAAATTCCAAAGGAACAGTGATCTCCAAATCAGCTGTTGCCAAAACCTTCAACTTGTGACTGACATTGTCCACAGCAACTTTGTGAATTGATCTCCTTCTTTCCTCCATCAAATCTGTGTCTTTATTTTGAAAGCTCATTAGACATGAGCAATTTTAATGGTGACCAACAGGCTGATTTTTCTAACCCACTCTGAATTTAAATCCGTCCTAGTGCTTTTAAGACAGTAATGAGATTAGGAGCAATAGAAAATCATGCACTAATACAAGTTCATGCTGGCAGGATGTGGGGTACCATACCTGTAAGAAATAATAACAAAGTGATCTGGACCTCTAAGGTCAAGGCTGTCCCCTGCTGTAGAGGGTAGGTTGACACTCTTGTTAAGACAAAATAAGCAGTTATAGGCAAAGCTTTTAATTTGGTTTGAGTCTTCTTCTTTATTTTTTTATCACCTTGCAGGATGCAGTGTGCAAGAGGCGTTTCCAGGGGTTTT
>VZRO01008029.1:0-22774 GCA_013397915.1 Daphoenositta chrysoptera | reverse complement strand
TCCTTGTCCTTGTCCCCGTCCCTGCGGCGCTGGCGGGCGGCGCCGGGCGCTCTCCGGGCCGCGGCGCTCTCGCTGCTGGGGGAGCGCTGCCGCGCGCGCGACCGCGACCTGCGCGAGGCACGCGTCAGGCTCGCCCACGCGGTGCCTCACCTCAGGGTAACACTTCCCACAAACAGCGGATTTATTAATCAACACCTTCACCGGTGGAACGCCTTTGAACTGACAACTTAGCTGAAGGAGTGAGAAACACCGCTCCTACTCCGGAAAGAGATGCGAAGTAACTTAAAACACACAACATAGGCGGCCTCCATCAGCAAAGGAATCTGGGAGCTGCTGGGGAAGGAAAGGAGGGAAATCTTTCCTTCAGCATTAAACTTTAAATTCCTCACTTCTGATCAATTCGGCTTGGAAAATAATTAAAAATTTGGCTGCTACTAGATGCTTGTATTTACACATTAAATATGTTATCAGCAATAATAATGTTCAACATAATCCAGAAAAACAGAAGTGATGTGGCCAAACCAACCCGTCAATGTTTAGATTTGGTCACCTCACGTATTTTGGCAAAAAACGTGTTAATATTCCAACTCTGCAGGCCCAATAATGCAAAAATTGCACACAGGGGGTTTGTGGATATATTTGGGGTTTGGTTGCTACTACTGCTCGTAACTTTGGTTACTAAATTGAGCTCCTACATGGATTAAGGATACTCCATTCTCAATCCTGTTATCCATTCCTCTGCAATAAATTCATGTTTTTCCTGATATACTTGAAGGAAAAAAAGATCAAGAGGTATTAGGACTGGTTCTCTGTGTGTCCAAAATGCTTTCATTATTCCTGAATTTCTTATAGAAGATTTTCTAAACTTTATTTAATAATTTATCACGGAGTTTAGACACCTGAGTAGACAAGTACTTTCCTAAGTATCTTTAGGAAAAATGAGGTCAAGTTTTCCTTGGTTTCTCTCACCTGAGCACCCTGGCCTTTGGAATGCATCCCTTCCCAGGGCAGGGATTGGAATGAGATGGGCTTTAAGGTCCCTCCCAACCCAAACCATCCCATGATTCTACAATTCCATGATCCCCATTGAAGTTCTGAGGGCACCTCACAGAAAAGTTTCATTAAGTACTGCGGGAAATGGGTAAATTTTAAAAACAGTATTAAAAGTTTCTTAGCACCTCTTGGAGTGTGAAACTCCCAAGGCCTTTAGAAGCCAAATCACACAGAAAAAAATCCCTCCTTTTATAAAGCAACAACTGCTTAATAAAACTCAACAATAGACTAAGCAAAAGAAAATCCTACATCCAGATGAGGCCATAAATTACATTTCTGGAATTTGTCCAGCACATGGGAGTTCAGGTCCCTGTTCCTGCCAGGAGCAGCTCCAGAGGTCAGAGCTGGGTTCCTGTTTCAGCAGCTGGTACCTTCCACCAGCAGCTCTCCCATACTGGTCACTCTGTTAACACTGATAAATAGCTCAAATTACCACTGCAGTGCTGCATTATTAACTAGAGAACATTTGCTGGCTCAGAATGGGTATTTAGCATGTCATCACAAATGTAGAAGTGTCCACCCATCCAATACTCCTCAGGCAGAGGAAGTTTCGACTTGAAACAGCATTCTGGATATTAAATCTAATTTTTGGTTGGCACAGAGACACTGTCTGCACAAACATCATGATGAGGCAGCACTGCCCTAAATCCACTATTCCCAGGTAACCCTGATTTCTCTGAACTCTGCAGGTAAGATAAGTCCAAAACAGAAAAAAAAAAAAAAACCAACCCAAACAACAAAACAAACAAAGCCCTGTAGCAACACAAATCCCCTTTAATTGATGCAAGGCCTCTCATCACTGAAGGGCACAGTCCTCCCAACAGGAATAACTGAGGAACCTCAAATATTTATTGCTAAAGAACTTCATTTTCTCAGCTCAAATCTGAACCTGAGTTCACATCTACCTTTGCAGGTGCAAATAACAAATCCAGCTCAGGTAGGCTGGATGCTCAGTTCCTGGATTTCTGCTCATTCCCATGTCTGTGCACAACTGGTGGCAGGTGACATTTACATACAGGAAACAGCTTTTAAAAATTTAAAGTAGCTTTGCTGGGCACCCTGTGCCAGTGTCCCACCACCCTCACAGGGAAGAATTTCTTTCCAACATCCCACCTAAACCTCCCCTCCATCAGCTTTAGGTCATTCCCAGCTGTCCCATCACTCCATGCCCTGAGAAAAGTCCCTCTTTGTCCTTCTTGTGAGCTGCTTTTAATTCCTATTAAAGTATCTTGAAAGATCTACAGGACAGGAAATAAAGATAAAACTTCCTGAAACGGAGCTCCCAAAAGTCATCTGTGTCGCCAACTCATCACTAAACCAGAACAAAAGTCCACAGATCTGGCAGAGAAGACAGATTTTCTATTTTATCTACTGTTGAAAAATAACAAGAATGACAATTAGTCCTATTAAAGCAAGACCCCAAATGTTCAAATTATGGAACTACCGGAGGAAAAAAAAAACCAAAAAATGAAGCTGGTGAGATTTCCAGCAAGGATCCCCTTCCCCCCAAACGACACCCAAAACACCCACCCACCATGCCAAAGGTTAAGTCATTTAGTCAAGTTCAAAGATCTTCAAAGAGTTCTTAGATCCAGATAAGCCCATATGTTCCCAAAATTCTGTGAAAAGCCATTACTTTCCAATCTGCTTTTCATGTCTAAGTTACAGAACACACAGATGCTTGGCATCACTCAGGATTCCTAAATTCTCACACCAGATAATCAAGGCTCACCAATAACTTCCCTATCTCAAACCCTAAGAAATGGCTTTATTCCATCAACACTCGGGCCGCTTGTAAAAATTGAAAGTCTCCATAAAAGCCCATTCAGTTACTGCACAATAAGTGTTAATTTGCTAATTTCTTCACAGGTAATCAATTAAAATGTAAAATATTGGATAAAATTAGTTGCACTAAATTTAACAGCTGCTCCATAAGCATAATTAGTTTCACAAGGGCCATATGTATTCTGAGCAGAGACTGAGTTGAAACAAATAAGCGGATTTTAAAACAAGTTTGAGGAAATCTGCATTTAATTAGCAGGTGGGCACTACAACTGCATAATGTTTTTATACATTTATATTTATGAAGTGACAGAAGATCTAAAGGCTTTTTAAAATGGCGTTTATTGTTTGAATGGGAACTGTTTTGCTGCATGCTAAAGTGATTTAAATCCTTATAGCCCTGCTTTGAAAAAATCATAAATGGTGAAAGAAAACATGTGGAAAACTGTAAAACTAGAAAGAATTTGCGACAAAAAGCAGAGCCACATACCATAACCAAAAGGAAACTACACTTAATTAAATGTACACTACATCTGGAATATCAGCCTAATAAAACGTGCAACTATTAATTTTCATTGTTCTAAAGGAAATGAGGTCAGTGGCGTTTAGTATTTCCCCAATTATATTGCACTAAAGCACTGAACTCTATCTTAGAGGTCCAATCTAATCTCTTCAAAAGGTTGCAACTGCAAAAGAGAGACTTTTTTAAATGGAAAGAGGAATCAGAGCCCAAAACCAAGACAGGGCTTGTTTTCTTCCCTTTGAGCTCTTCCAGGGAAGGTGAATTTTTGCAAAAATAATCTGTTTTATTGGCAAACAGCAACCCCCACTCCAAAGAATGGTGCTGAGATGTCAACTTCTCCCCTGGAATTCTTCTAAGCATCTCTCACCTGACACAAGCCTTATTAGATTATTTTTAGCTCAACAGCCACAAACAAAAGCCAACAAATTCAGGGCTCTTTAGTACTTCAGCCATAAATCCAAAGGCTGGGCCAGAACAATGGAACAACTGCACTGCATCAAGCCTGGATGTTCAGATTGGTAATAAAGCCAGAGTGCAAACACACAAGTAATTGCAGCAAAATGCCATGTTCTCTTTCAAAGCATATTAAGAGAAAGTTCCTTGTTTAACTCAACTTCACCACCAGGAAAAAAAATCATGGTATGAGTTATTGGAAAGGTAAAATAATTTCGGGTATCAATTGCAGTCATTCAGACCGCAGAAATTATTAAATATCTATATATAGATATATTTAATGCAAATTTGGCTGCCTCTATAAAACATTCCAGGTCATTGTTAGCTTGCAATTTTAAAATGCATGTATTTGTGGAAGTTAAATATAGACAAAGTGTACAATAATACTTTTTTTTTTTAATTTACTGTTAAATATAAGATGAGTGACAATGAAACTAGGTAGCAGCAGAGTCAGAGTTTAAACCTGAAACGAGACTGATGCTGAGAAGAAAAAGTTGTTTCAAACCAGCAGTTTGGACAGTTGGTGACTGACGAAATATGCATCAGAATAAGGGAATCTTTAATTATTATTTAATTTAGTATTATTTAATATTAATTATTTAATTTAATTATGATATTTTTAAAAATATCATCCACAGTGCCAGAGAAGAGCAGCATGAAATAAAACCAAGAACCGGGACAACCAAGAACTTTGCCAAGCTGACGAAATGGATTCGGCAAACACTGGCACCAACTCAGCCCAGCAATTCTGCACCTATAAATGATGGTAATTACATTATCAAACATTTGAGAGGGTAAAACTCCCATAAGCTGTCATTTTGAAAAGATGTAGTTCCTGGAAAGGCGGGCTGGAGAGCACGGGAATGCAGCGGGAGGGGAGAACCCAAGGATGAGACACTCCTGGAACTCTCAGGCAGTTGGTTTGACACGAACCGAGCTCTCCTCACTGCTCCGAGTCCCGAGGGGATGGAGGTGCCCGCTCTGCCCCAGTGCCCTGATTGTCTACAGAGCTCCTGGGAAGGCTCCGCACCCTGGGCCGCCAGCCCAGTACCCCCTGGTCACCCCCGAGGTGGGGAACACCCCCGGGAGACCAGCACGGGGGGAGAGGAACCGAGCCCAGAAACCCGCGGGGTTCCCTCTGTCTGTGCTCGGAACTGTTCTCATGGAACCCTCCCAGCTCCCAGCCTGAGGAATGAAACACGCGGGGTTCCCTCTGTCTGTGCTCAGAACTGATCTCATGGAACCCTCCCTGCCTGAGGAATGAAACACGCGGGGTTCCCTCTGTCTGTGCTCAGAACTGTTCTCACGGAACCCTCCCAGCTCCCAGCCTGAGGAATAAAACACGCGGGGTTCCCTCTGTCTGTGCTCAGATCTCACGGAACCCTCCCAGCTCCCAGCCTGAGGAATGAGCCCTGGAAGAGACGCCCAGCAGGCCCTGCCAGCTGCAGCAGCACCTCAGTGAACACCTCATGGCAAACTAAAACCAAAAATAGACTTTACTGAGTCTTACCTGAGAGAGAAATCATGGATTAATTAAACTGCTGCTAACCAAGCAAGGAGATAAACCATTTATTTCCCTTGTCAATCTGTGTGAAGACTCCTTGCTAACATTCAACCTCTATTAAGATCATCAGATAAGAACACATCTGGTTTTACCTGACATGAATTTCTCTCACATCTTCTCAGAATGTTTCCCAAAGCAGGACTTCTTCCTAACCCTATATTCCTGTAGCCGTATCATGACAGACCAGAAAAATCTAATTCTAATAATCTTTAGGGAATAAAATACTAAAGAAACAAAAGTTAGTACAGAAACTGGTACATTGTCCTGGCTATTAAATGAACAGCCAAAAGTCCCTCCCATTCCTTGTCCTTTCTCATTCAAAGCAGCCTTGGAGTTCAAGGGCATGAACCCCAGATATACCTAAATAAAGGTGTGCAGTACACACCTGCAGGTACCTTAGACAGAAACCTCCAAATAAATCCAAAGTTAAGGTTGATAAGGGAAGTAATTACTATTCCAATAATCTGAAAACAAAGCAAAAAAAGGCTCAAATGAGTTGAGAATACCCAACTGGTCTTCTGGTCATACAAGAAGTTTAAATCACGAGGTGAGGCAAAAGCAAAACATTTGTTAATTTGCCACACAAAAACCCCAGCAAGAAAATTCCTTCCTCTCCCAACCAAATCCCAGAACTGTCACTGCTTAGGCTGAGGAAAAAGCAACCAGGAAAAAATGGACTGAATGAAAGTTTAAATGGTGCAATCCTGGAGGAAAAATATTTCACATCTTCTCCAAAAAAAAGGGAAAACTTGGAATTCTACAGGAACAAATGAGTAACATATCCTATTAGTGAGCAGATCCATCAGGCCTTGTAATTAATTCATGCAAACACGTGTGGTTATTCCATTCTCCATACAGCTGGAATCTATTTGAAAAAACAAAGGTCCAGCTTTCTTCCAGGGCTCTGGATAAACACACCAGGTTATTCCTTTCTGCCTGGTGCAGGCATTAGTGACTCTGCATCTGCCCTGCCAGGAAGAGCTGGATGGATCCCAGAGCCATGGAAAAGGCTCCAATGCCTTTTCCAGATGGAATCACGACCCAGGTAATTATTTGTTGTAAATTTGACAACACCTCTGATATTATGGTGAAATGTTAAGGGACAGACAGGAGAGATTTTCAGGTTGAGATTTTCCACTTCCCTTAAGCCTCAGCTCAAATTAATTACAGGTAAACACTGCTCCTCTGTCTGTCTGGGACAAACCCAGGATTTCAGGTTTTGTGATCATAAAACCTCCAAGATTGAGGTCCCAGTGATGGTCTGAGCTTAAAGACTCCGTAGCGTTTGTGTGTCCTTACATGCCCAAACTGAGATTAGACAGCTGAATGGAATTACCTAAACAGATGTTTGAAATCAGCTTACACACCAGGACACTACCTGCTCTCAGAAACTGAAAAAAAACCCCACAAAAATCACAATTAAGCTCATGCAGCATCACTGGCAACTGAGCTCTCAAAGTGCCACCAGCACAGAGCCAAAACTGAAACAACACGGAAAAAAATCTGAATATTCCTCATTCTTCAACACTGCAACACCATTTGAAAGGCAAAAAAAAAAAAAAAAAAAACCTGCTTAAAGACAGGATTAAGGCATTTCCTAGAAATAAATACCTGATTTGGAAGACTGGGAACGTTGAGACTGACTGGATTCATAATGACCACAAACAACACGCTGGAAATAACACCTGGATGAAAAGCTGTGTCTCTACTTTTTCCTGAATAAAACAAATGAACCCATTCTCTGTGCTCACAATTGAAGAAAAAAGGCAACTTTTTTTTTTTGTTAATTCAGTGGTAAAAAGACTGGTTGAGGTTTAAATTTTATAAGATGTAATAAGTTTAAGGTATTCCACCTGTACTTTTTACCACTATAAGTTTATGATAAATATAGAAAGGTTTTTAGAATATCACCTAGTTCTCCCAAATTAAAAACAAAACAAACTTAACATTTTGAATGAAAATTGCTGTAACTGAACTTCAAAAATTAAAATTAAAAAGGCTTTAGATACACACAAAAAAAGCCAGAATGTATCACACCATCCACTCAAAATTTTGTGGAGGGACAACATAGAGTTTGGATATTTTATGTCTGTTTTCCAGTGCACACTCTATAAACACAGGGATCATTTTCCCATTTCCATGCAAGTTGGATGCATCTCCCTTTAATATTTTGCATGGAACAAACACAGAGTAGACAGAGGAAAGCAGGGTCTGGTTTCAATATTCTCCTGCATGAAAACTGAACAGCTCCATTTCTGGAGACTGCTGAGGAGCACAGAGCTGCCACCCTTATCAGCCCCAAAATCTCCTTTATTCGGAGTTACCACCTCTAACCCTGTCCTGCCCCTCCCAAAGCCCAACTCTTACAGCTAATCAAAAACTCCAAGGGAGGGCAGGGAAGAAACTCTGAAAATTTCAGTTACTATTCTAAAAACTAGTGTTTTCCTCATGGAATATGCAATAATTTCATAAAATACTGTAAAATAAATCACACCAGAAAAAACAAAATCTGGATTGTTTAAAAAAAATACATAAAGCAACAGAAATACTTAATTATTGTATTTCAAAATATGTTCTGACTGTTCTGATCAACTGATGATGCTGAGCACAAACTGGTTGGTGTCAGTGCTAATTTAAATGGGTAATAAAGGTGAATTATGATGTGATTTCTACATACCTATGCTTTGTTTAAAAAAGGGTCTCATGGAGCTTTCTTGTAAGCTCTGCTTTTTGTTTAAAACACAAAAGAACCTCACAAAGCCACAGCTAACCCAGGAAATAGTGACAGCCCAGCATCACTCAGGTTCCCAACTCTGCAATAGCAGCTCTTATGTACCCCATTCATCTCATTTCCAGACTTGAAGGCAAGAATTCAAATGAAAACTGAATTATTTCCATCACTGAGAATATTACCCAAATCATGCAGTTGAGGAATTCAAAAAATAAACCAGTACCTGCTGTGTCACTCAAAACTTTCCACAATTCTGTCCCCACAACTCTGGGAAGATTCACACCACCATGGTGTTAATTAACACAATTACCACCACCCTGGGGATGGTGGAGGGGAGGGAATAGGAATAAATCGGGATTTTAGAACTGAAATGTGTAATCTATATAGAGCTCACAATGTACTAAGCAAGGGAAACTCGCCTGCCACCCCTCCAGCACCTTCTGGTGCCCTCCAGCAGTCACTGATGGTGACTCCCCAAGTGTTACTGCTGTGTATTTTTTTTTTACTGATGTATTTTTCATGTTGCTCCCACTTTTTCTCCCTCACACTTACAGGCTCCAGCTGCTGCTGGAGCTCCGGGTCTCTGAGTTCTGCTCTGGACTCCCCTGGAGGCTGCAGCGGGCAGAGAGCTCCATCCGCCGGGCACTGTCCCGTTCCCGTGACCCGTGCCCATGGAGTGCCCATGGAGTGCCCATGGAGTGCCCATGGAGTGCCCACCAGCGGGGTGCCAGCACTCCCGGGAGGAGCCGGCCCCGTTCCCAACAAGCCTCCCGCTGCCCAGCCGGGACACGCCGCGAGCTCCAGGGCGCTGGTCCAGCCTCAGCTCCCGCCCCGCTCGCCGTGCGCGACGCTGAGCGAGGCCAGCACTGCACTGCACCGTCCAGAGAATTCCGGCTCCTTAATCTGGCTGAAGCAAGGGAACACCCCGTAACTCAGGTACTCTAGAGTCACCAGAATGCCCCAGATCTGACTTTATCCTGCTGCCTGATCCATGACATTCACATTTCCAGGGTTCCTTTCAGCCAAGAGGTGAAGCACAACTCATCCTCCCACCCCTCACCATCACACTCTGAGGAAGTGAGTACCATTTTCTCTGAAAGTCTAATTTAATTTAATTTAACTACCCATTTTCCATATTATATGGATATAATTAAAACTATGGTTTCACTGTAAAATGCATTTCCTAGTTCTGATAATCTACAGAGCAATTTCCATCACCATGCATTTCATGGGACTCCATAAAACAAAATTCCTAATGAAGAAGAAAGACTATTTGTATTTTACATCATTTTCCTGTATTGAATATTTGCTTACAAAGTAATCTAAAAATTACCTTTAGAGAAGTCTCAAAATACAACCAGTTTTTTAAATATTGAAACAATTCTGCCGTTTTCCTTAAGGATTTGTTTTTATTTTAGTTTAAGTTGCCACAATTCATTTGCTTTAATCCTTTATCTGTAATTTGAAGTAATATCTGCTATTTGAACCAATATCTGCTACTTGAACCAATATCTCGCGAATAAATGACATTTTGGTTGATTTTTAAATGAATAACTCCTTTCAATCAACCTTACACTTCAACCTCAATAATTGTTCGGGTTATGCATTAATATGAAATTACTCAAACCCCATTTTTTGTGGCCCAAATGGCCACGCTGACCTTTCTTTTCCCAGGCTGCAATTTGCTCCCAGTGTTTCCCTGAGCTGCAGGAGTGGCTCCTGCAGGCTCACAGCGCCCTGAGATGGTTGTGATTACACCCAACGGGACCACGCGCTCCCGGAGAACCCTCCCAGGCACTTTCCTAATGGGATGCCACGTTAAATCCGACGTGGGGAGATCAAATCACTCCAGACTGATCCCACCATCTCCAAACAGGGCGTTTGGAGAGGGGAGCCACAACCTTTCCAATGGAATTATTGGTGGTGGCGCTGCACTAACCCAAAGCAGAGATCAGGGACAGGCGGGGTTATTCCTGCTGCTGGGAGATGTCCTTGGGTACCAGAGCTGTCAGCATCTTGGAAATGGATGCCTCAAGCTACCAAACACTGGGAACCATCAGGATCTGCCTGCTCCTGGCTTCCTCTCCCAGCGCTCAGTGCCTGATTCCTCGGAGACGCCCTGCAAAGCCCTGCAGTGTTGGCCCGGGGCAGAAACTTCCACTGGGGAATCCATCGGGAGCAAAGGAGCTGCTGCTGGTGAAATGCTGGGAGCTGGTTAAGGGAACAAACGACGGAAGAAAGGTGGTGCAGCTGAACATATGGCACTGCACTGAAGTGGCTGAAAGGATCTCTGGGAAGAAGGTCTGCATTCCCGGGAAGCCAATGTGCCGTGAGAAGGGCTGGCGATGAAAGCGCGCCCAGCCCGACGGAAATCCAAACACAGCCACAGACACAATTATTTTACTAATTGCTAATGAATACAGTCAAGTGGCTTCAAAAAGCCAAACTTTGCTTGGACTACTTCAGGTTTTGACCTCTGCAGGAGCAAATGCATTTCAAACTGGAGCCCACCAAAACTGATTAACGGCGCCAGCCAAGGCCAGCGTGGAGCGGGAGCTTTTTTCCATCTATCACATGGCCCCAAGGATAGTTAAATGAACCTTAAAATGGCTACAAACAGCTCAATGACTACACAGAGTCCTGCCAATTAGAAATAATTAGGCAGTCATTTTGGTGGTAAGTCTTTTTAAGTGCATACATAATGATGCAATGATGCTTATTAGCGAGCTCATACGAGCTCTGCTCAAACAGCCTGGAATAATTATGCAACTATCACAAAGCCTTGCACATCTCTGTACTTCACCTTAATGCATTTAAAAATCCACTTCATTACCTCCAGTAATTAATCCTCCATTAATTGCAGGAAAAGCCCAGTTTACCGTGCTTCGTTTCTAATTATCTTATAAATAGTTATGGTTCTAATTAATGTGTTCATTAGGCTGAATATCTTTCTCAAAGCCATGCTCAGAGCAAAGGTTCTGCTTTTGAGAGAAAAAGCCTAACTAGCCATAAGGTGAGGCCATTTTGGTTGTATTTGCTTTTATTTTAGTATATTCAACCTCCTAATTGGCATTTAAAATCTAATTTGGAAGAACTTCAAGAAGACTATATAGGAGAAAAATGGGAAAAGGCTTTGCTTTTTTTTTTTACCCATTCTCCAATCAAGAAGCTCAGAGCTTTAACAGGAAAACTTTTAGTATCTCTTTTTGATATGGACTGGGAACAGATTTGCAGTGTTGTGCCACAGATTAATTTAAATTCTATCACAATTCAGTTTATCCCTGCCTGTTTCCATAGAGGAGAACCAAAAACCATGGGAGAAAAACAGATACTCAAGAGTTTATACAAAACTAAAAATAATAAACCCATACTGCTGGCCTTGCCTTCATTTCTAGGATATAAATCCATGGCACAGAATTACAACAAGAATTTACAGCAGTTATTTGAGCTGAGCATAATCTGAGCCTCTAAATTAATTGAGAGGTTGCCTTACTAAGAGATATGGATAAGACCCAATAAAAAACACGACTGGAGAATATCTCACAATAATGTCTATGGGTAAGGAAACTCGCTACTGAAGCATTTCCCAGGCTTTTAGGGCTTTACATGTAAGAATTTTGCAGAAAACTTAGATTCAAAATAAAATTCTACTACAAGAGTACAATCAAAATATTTGAGTTATAATTAAAATTATGATACAGGTAACAAATTCCCATCTCTTCCTAGGTTTCAGGTTTTTAAAATACACATTATATATTTAAATACACCTGTCTTCAGTTACACTATGCAAAAACAAACCCAAGTTTTCCCCTATTTTTTTTTAATGTGACCACATATTTAACATTAAATATTTTGTTCAGAGAGTTACTCATACTCTATTTTAACAGCAAAAGGACAAAAATTCTGCACATGCCTGCAGTTATCCCATTTCTTTTGGGAACCTTTACTTCCTAGAACATCCCAGCTCAGGAAAACCTGGAACCACTGAATTCAAGTGCAGCTTTGCCATGGCTCCGACAGGGCCATGGTTTGATGCCAATTCAGCTGCATCAGGACCAGATGAGGAGTTATCAGCTCTACATCTTGCTCTGGCATTTTTGGGAGCCTCAGTGCTTTGCCTTGGAAACTGGGAAAATCTCAGATTAAACTTCGGAGTTGAGATGTGAGAGGAGAAGCAGCACAAAGGATGAAGGGACAGCCAGGGAGTGTCAGGGTACCTTGATTTTAATCAGCTTAATCCAGCACGAACTCACTGCCAAAGCACATTTTGGGAATGACACCAGCAGAGACTGGGAGCTGCCTGTCTGGATCTCAAAGGAGAACTGATTTTTGTGGGATATTAATGGTTACAAAGGTACCCAAACCCTGCCTGCAGCAGTGACTGCCCTGCTCTCATCTCACACCAACGTCCTGCTAAGGAGCAATGCCTGCAGTCCTGCAAAACACTGAGAGCAGAGAATTCCAGGGTGTGGATGCTGCTTTATAGGGAATGGTTTGGGTTGGGAGGGACCTTAAAGCTCATCCAGTGCCATGGCAGGGACACCTTCCACTGTCCCAGGCTGCTCCAGCCCCAGTGTCCAGCCTGGCCTTGGGCACTGCCAGGGATCCAGGGGCAGCCACAGCTGCTCTGGGCCCCTGTGCCAGGGCCTGCCCACCCTCACAGGGAACAATTCCTGCCCAAAATCCCATCCAGCCCTGCCCTCTGGCACTGGGAAGCCATTCCCCCTTGCTCTGTCTCTCATGCCCAACATGCCCTTTCCATATCACTTTTTGGGCAGAAATCCCCATTTTTTGCCCACATCATTTTAACCGGATTCTGTTCCTGCCATACATTATTAGAATTAGAAAGAGTGAAAGATGGGAATAAAGAGTAAATTTTTACTACTAAATTCTACTGTTTTGTGTTTCAGAGTGGGAAAATCACTCCTAGAAATGAACCCTGGAAAGAGGAACAATTTACACAGCAGAGAGGGTCTTGGATTACCAGGGCATCCTTAAGACATCTGCTTGTGCAGGGCTGCCTCGAGAAACCTGAGCTCTGCAGCAAAGAAATAACAGATTCTATTTCATGGCCAGAGCTTTGGTAGCAGAGGGAAAAAAAGAGGATTTAAAAAAAAAAAAATTTTAAAATACATAATGGTTTAGAATATAGACACACTGAAATCATAAAGGAAATTCCCCACTAAGGGGAGTCGTATTTTTCTTGTCTTCTTGAGTACCTTTTCCAAACAGAAACCTGAAGCATTAAAAAACCCAACAACCTGCAAATACACCTTCTTCCAAACGGAGGAATAAAAGGTTTTAGAGAAATAAGCAGCTCTACATAAAACACACTGTGTGTACATAACACCTGGGCTGCACAGAAAACCAACTTTACGCGTAATTAGACTCGAGCCTGAGCTCTAAATGAACAGCACTTATGCATTCAGAGCTTTTTTTAAGGCTTTTTTTTGTTTTATACCAATGAAAGGCATCAAAGCACCTGTCACTCGCAGCTCTGTGGCCTTATTGATAACTGGAGGGCCCTCGGCGTTGCCCTGTGAAGTTTAATTTCCCAAAGTGGTCAATTAGGGCCGGGCAATGAGCTCGGCAGTGGTTGGTGCTCCAGGATATCTCCACTGCTCCTGCTCCACCTCTGTGCCTTTCCTGTGCAGCCACGTACACAAACTGCTCATTCCTCTTGAAAAAAGTCAGTTATCACAACAAAAAAGAGATACTTGTAGAGGCTGTTGCTGATACAACCTGGAATGCAACAAGATCCTAAATAAAAACTGCGGGGTTGGACTTATTGTGTGAAAAATAAACATGAGCTGACATTACCATCAGCAGGAAAACTACAGATCACACTCAGTAATGTGAATTCCACCTTCCTGCCCCAAGCTTTTATTTGAAGCTTCATGAAAGAAATGCTGCAATATCTTAATTAAATCTATTTGCTAATGGACCAAAGGCTTGAAACTTTCCCAGCAGTAAAAAAAAAGACAGGGACATGTAACATTTACACTGATTCCTTACGTAATTGCACCTGAGTGGTTAACCTGGGGAGCAAGGACAGGGGAAAAAATACCCTAAGCAGGAGATCAATACTTGAAAGGAATAGGAACTCCAGTGGCTACAACCAGGCAAAAAATGAAGCAATCATAAGAATTAATTACAAGAATAAAATTAAAGAAGCATGGAATGGCTTGGGTTGGCATTTCAAAAGCAATGTTCTAATTAAATAGCACTGCTTGATTTCTGATAGGACTCCTGTCTGCTTCTCTTTGGAAAATTCCTCCCAAGGAGGTATTTCCAAAGGGTTTTCCTAGGTGAAGAGCTGCTCAGCACTGTCCCTGTGTGCCCGGCCCTGCTGTGGGCACTTCTGGTCATTCCTGGTGTCCTGCAGCAGGAAAAGGGCCCTGGGTGTCCCTGGCCAGTCCCAGCCCCAGGGCTCCGAGTCACTCCTGCTGCTCCCACCCAAATTCCCCTTCCACCTCCCCCCAGCAGACAAAGCTGGTGGATGCTCAGCCCAGGAACCTTCCCTTTGTCCCTGAGCTGTTCCTTTTCCCTGGAACAGCCACCATCACCTGTGCCAACGCTCAGCCCTACAGCCACACCTCTGCTCCCACCTGGAACAGCACCAGCTTTAACCCACACAGCTGCATCACCCTGAAACTCCACCTCAGCACCCTTAAAAACCTCCCTTCAACTCCACACAACTACAAGGAGACACATGCCCACCACTGGAGACATTCCATTATTTTTTTTGTCACTCTCTCCTCTACATCCTCCTGTTCCTCCATAAACTCTTCCCAGCAAATTCACCAGGCCCATCACAATTTTACTCTTTGTTTATCTGCTGTCCACTCAAAACATCCATCTCTTTTATTTTCCTCTCTCCTAAAAAGCTTTATTTTCCTTTTAGGCCAATGCTGTTTGAGGAGATTTCTCCTCAAGTTGTTCATAGTTAAGCCCCTGCTCCGCACTCCATGAAAAGCTCTCCACCAGTGTGTGCTAAGCAGGACAGACAGACACAGCTGTAAATAAAAGGCTGTTCTGAACAAAATTATACAGATTGTATCTTGATCCAATAGTTCTTATCAGTTGTGAGGTCTGATAGGCCAGGTTTTAATGTGGAAAGACTCCAGCACATTAATCCCATGCTAAAATAATACATTGTATGGAAAAAAGGAGATTAACTGAAGACAGGTCCAAGTAACACAGATAGAAAAGCATTCAGTGACAATATCTTTAAAAAGTCTCACAAACTGTGCCATATCAACCCTTCACTAAAATAGATCATGGCATTTTTTAAAAATAATATATTAAAAAAGGACACTCTCAAAGACACCCCCCCCCCAAAAAAAAAAATCAGTGGGGTTTTACTATCAGTTATTTAATGCCCCTTTCCACACTACACTTGAGGACCCTGTTTTTAACTAGTACAAATTAACTGCTAAACACAAAGAATTCTGCCAGGCTGGGAGGGTTGAACCCAGGTTAATTCCAGTTCCCATTGCTGGGATAATGGCAGCTGCTTTTGCATCCCCAAACCCAAAGCCAGCCCCGAGCAGCAGCTCCCCTGCCCTGGACAGCAACAAGCTGCAGACATTTCAATATTAAATTAATTAGACTGGAGGAATGGTAAAGAAATAAGGTGTAAAACCTGATCAAACACCTCCTGCAGCCACACTCCCAAGGATCAGGTCTCCAGGCAGGATTACTAGCCATATAATCGTTTTTCTTCTTCGGTATGTATATCTGTACTTGCTGGTTTTGTGTCAATTTTGAAGTTGTAGTGCATTAAAGATATTTTAAGGCAGCAGTTTGCAGTTTAACATAATGGGAAAAGCCAAAGACTTGGCAGACAACAAAGCAAACTTGCATATTCAAAGGCAATTCTAGTGGAATATTCTGTAATCACGGGATCGGATGAAATCAGGGAATAAAGGTCAACATTTTTTGGTTAATTCTCTTTAAAGCTCCGTGAATTAGAAGATTTGTGCTGCAAGTTCTGCTGCAAAGTATTTTATATATGATTAACTCACAGAACAATCGCAGTGGAAACTCTCCAAATATTCCCAGGACTCCATCCAGCCCGGAATTCTGCGGGAGCCGAGCTCCTGCACGGCACAGCAGCAGAATATTCTAATAAGAACTCTCCTAATCTTCACCCAGCAATAATTTCAAGATGATATTATTATTCTCATTTCCTTGAATAATATCCATACTCCAGGGCCCATTTTCCTTCTCATATTCAATATCGGGCATGCTCCTATCAAGATTCCTTTCCTCATATCCTGTCAGGGTATCAATCACTGCCTGCTGTCCACTCAATCCACTTTTGATTTATCAGCCGCCGTCTTTCTGGACTCCATAACTCGACCCAAACCATTTTAGCAAGACAGTGACAAATAACACCCAGGATCACATCAACCTGTTCCACTTAGTAAACTAAGGAACAGGAACTGTGACATCCCTCCATAAGTATTCCCTGCTATTCCCCAGCCTGATGTATATTAATGAGGAGCTGCTATTTGAAATGCTCCTTCCACATCAGCATCTAATATGATCAAATTAGGAAATGGGATGATTTATTAAATTCCGTGGAGCTGAAATATTCCTTCCCAGCTCTGGATGTGTGGTTGCAGAGAGGGAGCTGTTGCTTCCAATTTTTCCACAGGAGGATGTGCCTGCGTTTCACAGACGAATTATTGGCTTTAAAAAGATTGCAAGGAGGCGAAATGTTATTAAGCAAATGCTCAGTAAAACAAACTAAATCGGTTTTAAAATTCCTAATTTAATGTAAATCTTGGTTGTTTCTGCTGAAATTCAGTTTGTGATCTTATTAAGTCGTATTTGCATTGTACTCCCTCGCTGTAGGACAGCTTGGAATTTATAGCATTACTGGGAAGCTCCACTTTTTTGACTTTAAAAATTCATCTAAAACAGAGTAGTTATAATATGCACAAGTTTCTTTATCCTCTCAAATAAAACACAACCATTACTGGGAAGCTCCATTTTTTTAACTCCAGAAATGCATCTAAAACAGAATAATTACAATACTGCACAAGTTTTCTTATCCTCTCAAATAAACTACAAGCAATACTGGGGAGCCCCATTTTTTTCACCCTAAAAACTGCATCTAAAATGAAATAGTCAACATATGCACAAGTTTCTTTAGCTTCTCAAATAAAACATAACCAGTACAGAGAAACTCCACTTCTTTCACTCTAAAAATGCATCTAAAATAAAATAATCATAATATGCACAAGTTTTCTTATCTGCTGAAATAAAGCACGAAAAACCAGTTTAGGCTACAAACAACACCTATTTAAAATATCTTACATGTGTTGTTATAAAAATCCAACTTTTCAAAACAAAACTTGATCTATCTCAGTGTTTTGCACTGCTGGAGATCTGTAAATCACCTGCTCAAATAAAACACCTCTGTTGGAGGAGTTATTAAAAAAACACATTACTTTTAACAACACCTTCACTACCTTGAAAAACAAATTAAGAGCTGGTAGGGGATTGTGGGGAGAAAAATTGTACACCCATCCAGAATCTGTGCCACAATCTGCATGATTGATACTAAAAACAATTCCAGGGATTTAAAGAGACCATGTAACACATCTTAATCTCCAATATAAAGGTAATTTTCTAGAGTCAGCTCATAACAAATGAAATTAAATTTAAAAATGACATCTGCTCAGCTCCAACGGGGATAACCCTCTGAGGGAGCAGCAGGAGGGTTACAAATACAGGGATGATCCTCCCTTTCCTGCTGCATTCCAGGTGGGACAGCAGCTTTCCCTCCCTCCCCTGGTCATCCAGAAGTTGGAATCACCAGGAATATTTCCCTGGATAACATATTCCTTGCTGCAGGAACACAAGGGGCTGCCTGAGTTACTCTGGATCCTTTTATGAATTATTTACAAGTGGTTTCTTGAAAAGTTGAAAAGTCAGAGAAAAATAAGGTGTCTCACCCGGAACAAAAAAAAAATTGGGAATTACAGATGGAATTCATGAAAATTCCATGTCAGCACCACAAATACACACATTTTCCATGACAAAGACTGTCTGTGCTTCCCCAGCCCCATTCCTGATCCACAGAACCACCTCCTCTGCTATCCCTGGGCCCTGGCAGCTTCTCCCCTCCCTTCCCTTCCCTCTCCACTCCTGCCCCAGGCCGTGCACGGGAAGAGATGGGGAACCCTCAATCCTGAATCACCTTTTCCCATCGTTTTTATTTTTAGACTTATTTTTTCCACCCCTCCATCACGTTCCCTCTTTCCCCTACGATCTCTTTTCCAGCCCGAGGAATCCTGAAGTCCTTGGAAAGCTGGTGAGCCCTTGGACTGAGTGGTTTTGAGGCAGAAAAGGGATTATTTGGCATCACTGCAAGAGCTCAGCACTGACAACCAGGGCAGGCACAGGCCTCGAGTAGCAGCTTTGTGCTAAACCAAGATTTAACTCTCCAAAATCAGATTAATCCACAGCTGCTCAGTGCAACACCACAGCAGACTCTGAAAAAATTACAATAAAGGATGGAATGTGTCCTGTTGGGTTTGATTTTAAGCTTTTGGACTCTTCTGGGATCATTTAGGGTGTTATTTATCAGTATTTTCCCTCAGTGCATGTGAACAGGACCAGCATTTAAAGGAACGTGCAGCTCTACCCCTCTAGTGCTGCACACTTGATACATAAAATATTTGATACATATTTAACACATAAAATACCTGATACACAGATATAAATAAATAAAATATTTAATATACAGCATTGTCTAGCAGTAGCCATGTTTTTCCAGTTTTTAGGTGCCTAATTTTCATATATTGTAACTATGATTAAAATCACACACCCTAGAAAAGGTGACCACTAAACCATAGCTAGTGAGATCTGCAATTTATATTTATTATATATTATTTTATGGCCATTAAACCATAGCTAATATGAGCTGTAATTTATATTTATTATATATTAGTTTATTAAAATAAAAACCATTTTAAATCAGTTTTCCTAACATTTCCTAACACTGAATATGTGACCTACTAAAAAACCTTCATTTTCACCTCATTCTTCTGACATTTCTGTGGGTTCAAACTGATTTTCTTAGCAAAAAAAAGTGGATATTTACAGGAATATCTGTACAGCTCTGATGGGGAGGATACTCCAAGAGGGGTCAGGCATTTTAAATAATCAAATTCCTGCTACAAAGGCACTGCAGCAAGAAAGGGTCCAGGCAACTCTTCCAACGAACAGCAGGGAATAAGTCGTGGCACAAGAAAAATAAGAGACAGGGGAATATCCACATCTTTCATCAACAATTTTTCAACATTTAGAGGCAGCAGCTCTCTCCTGATTTTGATATGGAAATCACAGGTTTAACAAATTCTCAGTGCAGGCACACAAAATCACCTGGCTGAAGATTCGTAAATACAAACCTAAACAGCTTTGATCTGCCTAATACACTCAATATTTAATTTAAAATCACTAGAAAATGCTAATGGGAAGCCTGGTATCCAGGATAAACTTTAGTTAAACTTCTTAACTGAAAAATACACACAAACACAACTTGAACTTCTTTTAATTAAAGAAAAGCAGATTTTATAATACCTTTTGCAACTTCTCATTAGGATTCAAATATTCAAATTGTGAAATATTTTTTTGTCACAAACCAATGTATGAAAACTTTCACTGTAGATGTCCTTAATTACTAATAAAAGATTGCATAACTAAACAGCCATCCTTTTCCAAGAGGAACACAGATGGGAAAATCAGTTTGTTCTGAACTTCAGGGAGCCAATGTTGTGTGTGGGAATTAAAGAAAAAAATCTACAAGGCATTTCCAAATGATTCTATAAAACCAAGCAACTCTATTAAGGGTTTTTTTTTTGCTTGAATCAAATGCAAAATAAGTGTCTTATCTTCAAAATTGTTTCACCAGGGTAACTGAAAGACTCAGTGTACGGGAAGCACTCCAGAGCTCCCAGATCCGGAAGTTCCAAGGGATGTGTGGTTTACACCACCACTGGCAGCCATTATTGCCATTTATTCCAAGCTCAGTAACTGTGTCAGGGTTTTACAGGGATGTTTTTCCAGCAGAAACAACACTGTTTTTTCCTAGGGAAGAGTCTTACCTCCTGGTTCTGCTTTTTGACCTGGATCTCTGGGACCTGTAGGATTTGCCTCTGCCCCTGGAGCGGCTCCGGCTGCGCTTCCTGCGGGAGCCGTAGGAAGAGCTGCTGCTGGACCTGTGCCTGCGCCTGCAACAGAGCCAGGGTGAGCGTGGCACTGCCCCCAGAACCCCAAAACCCGGCACAAACCCCCAACAGCTCCTGAGAAAACGTGCACAAACCTGGGGGGTTCGCAGGGTGCTCCAGAAGCCTCCAATCCCACTATTCCCCCGTAACAAGGAACTCACATAGACATGGACAGTGCTGCCCTAAAGCCACACCCCAGACAAGAAGAGAGCTTGGATAGGGCTTTCTTTAAGTACTATTAGTATTCAGTGTTAATTTATTTCATTTGAGTTCGTTTAAGGGCAGTTCCCTCCTGAGTCCAATCAGGAATCAAAAGGGTATCTTCCTTTTCCCCTCCTTCCCAGTTTTGTTTATTCAAAGAATAAATTCTTCCACCAAGGAGAGAGGTGGAAGGAAAGACACTAAATTCACAACTGGGAGGGGGGAGGTGTTGCAAATCTTAATTTTAACATTTCCTCTCCATCTCCCCAATTGTCAACTAATTAAAAATTACAATCCTTCCTATTTTTGGTCTTTATGTGTGATTAATATTAAAATACAACACCACGGAAAAGCTTTTGGAATTCAGGATGTGCTCAGTGATTATCCAGCATGAGGGAAAGGGGCTGCAGGAGCTGGAATACTGGAAAAGATATACAGGCTAACTGCTGAAGAACAGGGCTGCACCTGGAAAGGGAATGGGATGTTCCTGCTGGATGGAGGACAGGAATTCTGGGAACTGCTGCCTTTGATTCCTGAGGCCAGGGAGAAATCCAGCGGGAGCAGCGTGGAACACGGACCGAACTGCCAGGAGCAAATGCCCTGCCCAAGGGCAAAGGCAAGACCCCAAAAGCAGAGCCCTGGACCTTTGGTGGATGCAGTTGGGGTGCCCCGGTCTCCACGCAGCCCCAGTGCCCCCCTGGCTCCCCTGGGAGCTGCCCACGCCTGCGGCACTGGCGGGATCCGGGCTGTGCTCGGCTGGGATCACAGCCCAGGACACCTGCCCTGGCCCTCGGGGAGGGACATCCCCAGCAGGAGCAAGGACCAGGAATGACAAACCCCTCAGGAAGCCCCTACAAGCACCCAACTGGTGCCTCCTCGCCACACCCTGCAGGCAGCCTCCACAGGGAGCTTTGTCAGGAGCATTTCCCACTGGATTTACAGGGCAGCTGGACACCAGGACAGTTCTCCAGCTCCACTTCCTGGTAAATTCACCACCACAAGCCAGACTGAGGCAACTGGGATGGGACCACAGAGCTGCTCCCAGGGCTGGAGCCCCTCTGGGAGAGCTGGGGGTGCTCACCTGGAGAGGAGAAGCTCCAGGGAGAGCTCAGAGCCCCTTCCAGGGCCTAAAGGGGCTCCAGGAGAGCTGGAGAGGGACTGGGGACAAGGGATGGAGGGACAGGACACAGGGAATGGCTTCCCACAGCCAGAGGGCAGGGCTGGATGGGATATTGGGAAGGAATTGTTCCCTGGGAGGGCGGGCAGGCCCTGGCACAGGTGCCCAGAGCAGCTGTGCCTGCCCCTGGATCCCTGGCAGTGCCCAAGGCCAGGCTGGACACTGGGGCTGGAGCAGCCTGGGACAGTGGGAGGTGTCCCTGCTGGGGGAAGAAAGGAAGAGCTATTTCAGCTGGCTGGGGTTTCTGTGGGTTCATGCAGGTTACCTTTGGGTCTGCCCGTTCCCTGCTGTAGTGCTCCTGTGGGGGAAGGAGGTGTGGCTATTTCTGGTCACAGTGGTGGCTCTGGGGTTTTATTTTTATGGAGGTGAAAACATTTCACACCTTCCAAGCTTCAGAACAATCTGTGCTACAAAATTCCAACCCACGGGATTCAAACACTTCCGACTTTCTGCCCTAATATGAAAGAGCTCAGTTTCTAAAAACTCCTACAAATGCACCTTTTCTCATAGGAATGGGACCAAGACTGGAGATCCCGAGACCGCGACCTCGACCTGGATTTCCTTCCCGATTTTTTCCGGCTGTAGGTCCTGCTGTCCGAGGAGCTGCTGGAGGAGGAGCGCCGGCGGTGCTTCTTCTTCCTCCTGCTCCTGCTCTCCTCCTCCGTGTCCGAGGAGCGGCGGCCCATCTCCGACCTGCACCAACCCCAAACAGTCCCAGCTGTGAGAAGGGCTCGTAGCTGCCTTGTGTTGGTTTGTATTTATATAAAAATAAATGGTTCCCTCTGCTCCTGTCCCCGTTCCCTGGGAGCAGAGCCCGACCCCCCCGGCTGCCCCCTCCTGTCAGGGAGTTGTGCAGAGCCACCAGGGCCCCCCTGAGCCTCCTTTTCTCCAGGCTGAGCCCCTTCCCAGCTCCCTCAGCCTCTCCTGGGGCTCCAGCCCCTTCCCAGCTCCGTTCCCGTCCCTGCTTCTCCTCTTCCCAGCACAGACGGCTTCAACTTGTTCATTTTCTCCAGCCAAACTTTTGCCCTTCCTCACACTTTTGGCC